>SCHK01163866.1:37414-57007 GCA_004124795.1 Poropuntius huangchuchieni | reverse complement strand
TATATATATATATATATATATATATATATAGCCCATATAGCACGTAGGCTACTTTTATTTTTTGTTTGTTATTCAATAAAACAAACAAATATTTACGCTTGTCATGCACGCTGTGATGACGGCCAATCATATGAAATGACGAATCCTTTTTGCGGTACAACACCTGTATGCTTTCCCTGTATTATTTTTATTTTTGTCAAGAAAACTAGTTTAAACAAATTCACGGTTGACCCATTGGAGATGAAATGAGAAATACAGCCTTTACCGCTTCTTTAGCCTTACGCGATAACCTTCTACGTAACTTGAATGAAATTTCAGTACCTGCGAGATAATATGTAAATATATGATACATTTATTAGTGTGCATATGATATTTTAGTACAAATACTGGTCACGTGTTTTCTGATTTCATTAGACAGGTACAAAGCCCCAAAAAAGTTTGAGTTAGGGATTGGTTTCGCTTTTTGTACTACTAAGAGGCCGAACGTTGCCCACTTGGTTCCAAAATACTTCCTACAAAGTGAGAGGTGAGAAGGTTCAGCAGGTTTTAATAGATAACCAAAAGAGAAAGCTGACCTGTCGGCGCTGGTCACTCACCCTGAGAGACTATACAGCCTGGAGGGATAAGCGACAATAAACCAGATTTTTCAGGTGGAGGTTCTTAATTGCCTCTTTAAAAAAAATTTACCCCAAAATCTGACATAATTTACATAATAGAAAAAAAAATAAAAATAATAATGCATAATTTTCAACACGCAACGTCACGTTAAATTATATTTATATTTGAAAAGCAGAGTATACATGCATCTGTGCATGAATGTGTGTTCACAGAGCACAATGGATGGACTTCATGCTTCTTCGCAGCCTGGAATATTGTAAATATGTTACTTGCTAAATTCTTCACTTTTCCGAGGATAAAAAATATTGCTAAAATGTCAGTGTAAATGTTGATCCGTCTTTAACGCAATCAAAAGTGAATGGAAGTTTAGTTCAGATTTACATCATGCACATACATGAAGCAGCAATTTGCGTTTTGTCAACAAACCATATATCATCTTGGAACATAAATCACGATCTCGCATTCCTTATATTCATTCTATAGAATTTGCTGTGTGAGGAGCTCATCTTTGGAACGCGTCTAGTAAAAAGTCACATCGCTTCTTGAGTTTGAAAAAATACATCTGCGGCAAGACTAACGATGGAGTATTTTGGAAATTAGCGGAATATAATTTGTTTGAATTTCCCCTCTTGAAACTGGAATTAATATAGCATATATATTTCATGCAGTCAAGGTTATCACCAGTGCTTAATTTTTTATCATCATTATTATAACCTGACAGAAGGTACAATTTTAAATTAGGCCTACTAAAGTAGCCGTATAGGGTTTCACAACATCACAACTGTTATAATTTGAAGGACTGAATCACAATATATTCTTAACATGTTCAAAATGTAATTATTTTATTTCTTTGTTTTGTATTATCCAAAATGATGTGACAGTTAACTGTATACTAATATCTGCATATCAAGTACGCATTATAGTTTCTGGGCATTGTCTGTAAGGGTCGATAAATTCAATAAACGTTATTAATATCACAAACAAACTACAAAGAAGATCAGTTTTATTCCCATTTAAAAGAGCTATAACTAGCGTTAAGCTCTGAAAATATCTTTCCAGCGTGCAATAAATTTTATTCCCAGTAGGTGACGCTGTCCGCTTACATGCAGCAAATCCCTGCAAAGGGAGGAACACGTTGACTCGAGTCTAACGACTCCCCGTCTCGTCATCATTTGTAACCATAGAGCATGAATTACCTCTTGAAGTCATCAGTGAGAATTTACGACTGGTCAACAAAAGCACGTGATTCTCAAACGCACCCCCACCCCCATATTTGGCCGCATACATAGCAAAAACGAAGTACAGTGCATTGCTATAATTCATTAATACATCATAAATCGTGAAGCACAGCGTTATAACGACCAAGATCTACAAATCAAGCCCTCTAAAACAACCTAAATGAGCTCTTACTTTGTAAACTCGTTCTCAGGGCGCTACCCAAATGGCCCTGACTATCAGTTACTAAATTATGGAACTAGCAGCAGCGCTATGAACGCCTCGTACAGGGACTCCGGCACCATGCATTCAGGCTCTTACGGCTACAACTACAATGGAATGGACCTAAGCGTCAATCGTTCAACCAGCACTGGCCACTTTGGGGCGGTTGGGGACAACTCCCGGGTCTTCCAGTCTCCAGCCCCGGAGACGCGATTCCGGCAGCCGTCAAGCTGCTCGCTCGCGTCTCCGGAGCCGCTGCCTTGTTCCAACAGCGAAAGCCTCGGACCCAAAGGCTCTTCGCCCCCTTCCGACCAAAGCACCACCGCTGCGGGTAATAATCTAACCAACAACACACATTTCACAGAAATCGACGAGGCCAGCGCTTCTTCTGAGACCGAGGAGGCGTCGCACAGAGCGAACAACTCTGCACCCCGGACACAACAGAAGCAAGAGACCACGGCAACCTCCACTACCTCGGCGACGTCCGATGGCCAAGCTCCCCAAATATTCCCCTGGATGAGGAAACTACATATTAGCCATGGTACACTCGTATTATGTTTACATCTCTTTGTTTGCTAGCGAATGCGTATTGTGTTCAGTTCTGATTTTAATTCACGCGTGGCGTCAGTAACAGCCTTTATTTTAGATTTGTGTGAAAGTGCCATAAATCTATCAAGTGTGGAGCCTCGCAAACTGTAGAAGAGAGAATGGGAGCGGGGTGGAAGAGAGGGCAGGAAGGTTTACAAGTTGTTGTTTCTGTGAAAAGTTCAGCTTTATGGTGTGTGGGAATGTGATTAGTTCAGTGTTGGAGAACCGGTAATAAAACGGAGAGAAAGAACACGGGATAAAAAAAAAAGGCGAGAATAGTGGGGAAAGCGGCGGGAAAAAAACTGAGTACATATAACAATAATTTCGAATGTTTGGTGCTGTATTACATCTACAAAATATTGACGTTTTAAGAAGTAAAACGAAACAAAAACAAACGCCATGAGCCTACAGTGAGGCGCTGTGCAGTGTACCATTTGGTGATTTTCCTGTACGCATTCAGTTGTAAATCGTGTCACTCATGTGTATCTATAGCAAAAAAAAAGTTGTTGGAAACTGTTGTTGAAATGATGTACAGGTCAATTCTCGCTAATCTTTATTCCCCTTTGCGTTTTGTCCACATTATTCAGATATGACTGGACCAGACGGCAAAAGGGCCCGAACTGCATATACCCGCTATCAGACGCTAGAGCTGGAAAAAGAGTTCCATTTCAATAGATACCTCACCCGAAGGAGGAGGATAGAGATAGCCCACGCTCTGTGCCTCTCAGAGCGTCAAATTAAGATATGGTTCCAAAACCGGCGGATGAAATGGAAAAAGGACAATAAACTGAAGAGCATGAGTCTGGCTACCGCAGGTAGCGCTTTCCAGCCATAGTTGTATCCCAAGTCCTACTACGTGGTGTGCAAAAGAAAATCACGAGGAAAACGAGATGAAAAATAGATCTCAAAACATTACTTACAGAGTACTGTACATCGCGGCACCTTTTGGCATGTTATGGATGTTTTAGGCATTTTAAAATTCTACTGTGGTACTGCTATAATGAAACGAAAATGAAATTAGTGTTCATATGTTGTTCTTTTAATACTATGGTGACTATAATTTTGGCAAGTAAATAAAACTGAAGGGGAAAGAAGCTATCAATATACCGCCTGATGTTCTTGTTATGAATATTGTTTATGTGTCAAGTGCTATGTTAATGCTTTCTTGAGAGTTAGCATGTGAGCTCTTAAATGTTATAACTTATTTACCTATACACGTGTATACCTTTTGAGTTTACAGCTTAGAAACGCATCTGCCCTTGTATGAAGTGAAGCTCTAGTTTAGTGGTGACTGCAGTAAATTTAGCAGAAGCCTCTGTATATTTCATGGTCCTCTGTTTAATCATTGTCTAAATAATCACATTCAATTTGTCATGTGTTCAAACTCTTCTATTATTTTTGAGAAAAAAAGGAAATGTGTAAATAGTCCTCACTAGATTCTTGTACCCGTTCATACGTGTGTATAGTTGTATTCCAAATATGTAATTGTATATTACTGGATCATGTTTATGTTCCAAAAAGGATGTACATATTGAACATTTTTATTGTGATCAGTTGGCTATTTGTAGTAGGCAGAATGAACGGCAAACGTGTGGAAAACGGAAAAATAAAAAAAATAAAAATAAAAAAGCAATGTCATGTCGAACTGCCTGTTAGCATTTTGCCAAAAAGCTTTTTGTATTTGTTTGTAGTTTAACTTGGAGTAAAAAATAAAGTTCCTCATATTCAAATCTAATACGTTTCTTGACAGTTCTTCAATTTACACACAATCGAGACAACCAAATCTGGTCAATGGTTGACAGTTATCGATTATACACTCCTAATATTCTCTAAAAAAATCAAAATACAGCACGGTCCTTTAAATTACTGAGAAACGTTTTGCTACGCCACAATGCAGATCCTTTAACTGTATACTGACAGTTCACACTCAACTTGGACACTAATAGCAAAATGCTAAAATGCCCTTAACTATTAAGCGAAAACAGACATTAGGAGAAATATTCACCAAAACCTGGCGCGTACCTATACAAGTTAAGACCTTTCCATAGTCCCGCTAATTCTAAACAACACAAATTTTCCAGAATGTTCATATAATTTACAAACGCTCTACTATGTATACCCCTGTATTTCTGAGTCCTAGTAAACAAGCACTGAACCTTTAAACTTACCATGCGTGTCAAACTCTTCTCTACCTCTAAGTTTTGAGAGCCGAGTGGAGGTCCCCGCAGTGTACCAACGGCCACTTGCCTTTTGTAATTTTGCTTTCCCCTTTGCCCAAACTATACAAAAAGTAGCTATGACATTTACATGTCAAACGGATGAGCGTTTTATCTTGAAGTTAGATCGTAAAAATCGCCCAGGCCACAGACAGATACCCCTTACTGGCTCTCAAAAGTCACGTGGGGTCCATAAAGTTAGTTTTATGGTTTTGGGGAGTTGACAATGTACTATATATTTCACATTCTAGAATGCAAGTGACGGTTTAACTGCTTCGAGGGGATTCTAAAGGGTCAGTTGTGAGAGGAAGAGCGTACCAGTAGGCCACTACAGTGCCAGTGTCTAGTCGGTGCAATGTCTCTCCGGTTCTACTCACTTGGAGGCGGAAATATGGATAGTGGACCGTGCAGAGTCAAAGTAAGTTCAATTTAAGGCTGCATTGGCCAGTGATTTGATCTAGGAAGATGTGGGAAGGAAAGGAGGGGTATGTCTCAAGGAGAAGTGTCAATCATTTTGTTTCTGTGAGGGCAAGAAGAGGTCCTTAGATATTAGTTGTGTCATATGCTAACGCGTTATCACAAGGTATCATTTACACCAGTACATGAATTAGCATCTGAACTTTTGTTATCCATTTTTTTTTAAAAACTTCGTTAAAAAGTTTTTCTCTATAGTAAGAAACTTTTTATTCGGTCTATTTTAATCGTGTATATTAATCGTGTGTGTGTTTATATATAACATACATATATATCCTATCTGTGTGTGTGTGTGTGTGTGCGTGTGTATCTGTGTGTGCGTGAGTGAAAATGAATTTAAGTTTTATTCATATTTTCCTCTGTTGTGCTGTTTATTTTTTTTTCTCGAAAGGTCTTGACGGTTTTTTATAGTTGTTCTAGTTGTACATTATGGTGAATAATTTTTATGAAATAGGTGAAAACACCATCTCTCTGGATCTCTCTCTCTTTTTCTCACACACACACACACACACACACGCAGACAACAATATGACAATATGCCTCCCTAAGGTTCTACAAGCAAAGCTTTGTTCCTTCCCCGCCCCTGTATTTTCAAGGGAGGAAGCGCGTAAAGAACACATAGTTGTTGTACTTTTTTAAACTGGAGCAACGTATTTGGTTAGACTATGATATAACTATGTTTATCACAGACAAATAGCTATGATAATATAAAAAAAAAAACTCCTACAGTGTAATTATACTTTCTGAATAAATATTTTTGATAGTTCTGTCAGAGCACTTTTGTCGCCTGAGGTCAGTTCGAGTTCAACTCAAGTATACAGTTTGAGCCTGTATCTCATTATATTACACTCAAGAAAGCGCTAATGACCTCTTGATTTTTTTTTTTACATTTATTTTCTTATCTGTAGCAACAGAGAAACTAAGACTTTGCTGCTATTAAATGTTATGTCCTGTAAATCCCACCAAACTTTGCCGTCACTACAGTTAGATCGCGTAACTTGGCTCAAACCATAATAACACAAAACGCTGTAATTAACAATAATTTCAAAACGGTAAAACAGTTTGCTAATATAATTTCATTATCTTTAATAAGCTATTTAATCATTCAATGGATATTAACACAAGTGATATTTTAACTATTTAATCTACCATTTAAATTGTGTATTATTTAACTACAAAGAGTAGGCTACTTTAAAAAACAGGTATGTATAAGTAACACAATATGTTGGACATTGACTTCCGGGACCGGCTTGCCAGACCTTAACCTTTATTAGAAAGCGTTGTAAACTAATCGAAAATCAAATACTTATGCTTATTTTTCTTATCAAATACTTGTTTGGTTCTTTGCTGCTCCTCTGCATTTAACATCAACATCACCTCCAAAATAATAAATGTTAGGTTTTCAGGGTGTTTTACAGCCTACTTTCAATGAGTGTTACAGATTTTATAGCCCTCCATTTGGCATTTCTGTGTGTGAGAAAGAAGGAGAAGGAGAGAGAGAGAGCGCGCACAAGAGAGAGTAAAGGAGAGTTTGTGTGTGTATGCGTGTGTGGGTATGTCCGAGCAACAGAGTTAGGAAGTTTCAGGCCGTAAACAGGAAGGCGAAATTGTGGTCGCGAGCATGAGTCGGGGGCTACCGTTTCATTTTTCATCAGCTTCCTTTTTAATGATATGAGCGGGGAGGGCTCTGGCCTCCGTGAAAAAATGCGCGCATTCCTCTAGAAAGTCACTTAAAAAGACAGGCGTCCATACAACCACAATCGAGGTCAACCACAATCATAAAGTCCATACTTATAGCATTCAATGCAAATACAAAACAATGCAAAATGGGGAATAGCAATTTCCCTTGAGTGTTTATATGTGCTGTGAGTCACTAAGGCGACTGGGCGTTAATTCTAGGTGTGTTTGTGCGTCAGAGAAATATTTGCAGGGTGTGTGTGATACGTTTTGACACAAACTCAGGGGATCAAAGATTACAGTCTATGAATGTGGTCTGTGAAAGTTAGCCCAAAGACATGCACTACTATTTGGTATTACTGTACTTTTTATTAATGTAACGAGGTTCAGAGAAATTATTTAACAGAACATTTCAATATAAAGTATCCAGCATTCTCTGTCCATTGAGCATCTGGTACTAAAAATCAATTTCTATGATTTCCATGAAGCCTCTACCATGTAGACGCAGCAATTTCGAACGTTTAAATAGCAATTTTAAGACTAATGCGTTTTGCATATTGATAAGGGGCAATCTGCGAGCATATCTCATCCATAATGCATAGGGACAGGATCATCCAGGGGTCAGCAGACGGGCACTGCTGCGAAGGCGCAAGCGCAAAACAATACAGCTAGTCCATAAAGCAAAATTACGCGATGTTTGTCCAAACAATATTTTATACAGTTTTATACAATTCTTTCTTTTTTTCTTTTTTAACATTGTTTTCATTTTTCAATTTAAAGCCAAGAAAAAAAAAATCTACAATTTAGTGTCGTGTTTTCTGCATGTTCTGCTGGCCTTCTTGACACTTTAGGAAATTCAGAGAAGTGGAGGAATAAGGGTGAACATGACTGGCAGATGATACAAGCAGAATTTGAACTCGCGTCGCCCGCTAGCCATATCCGGGCTAACCACTAAGCCACAGATTGATTATTCATATAACCTGTTTAAGACGTAGCCTATTAAAAATGGTCAGAATTCGATAATACAAAACCCCTGATTAGATACTACAAATTCTGCAAATATTTTGGCTGTTCAATTATGAGTTATACATAATGTATAATAAAAAATATTCATTTACATGAACAATTCTTAAACCGTCTTGTTAAGGCTAAAAAAGGCCCTATTTATTTTGTTCAAATGTTTTACGTATGCATAAATCATAATTAGGCTATAATAAATTAAACATAAAATTACATAACGAACAACAAATGTATTCTTGTTAATATAGTTATTTGTAATAATTATCTCAATATTTGATAATTAAATTAGCCTAGATAGAACATTTAATTAGTAAATAATTCGAATTAAACTTTAAACCATTACTAAAGTTCTGATGGTATTTTTTTCTAATTTAAATGAAATGTAATTAAATGTTTATGGCAAATAAATCAAACTATAGATTTTATTTTTTTATTTTTTTCCGTTTTGTTTAAATGATCAGCTAGAGCAAATATGTATTTACGTGTCTTATTTGTAAGTTATACTATAAACAGTTTTTTTTTTAAATAAATAAAATGCATATCATATATTTTCTGCTCTTGAAGTTATGCTCGAGTTAGATTTTTCTCAGATGTAACTCTCCTCCGTCGCCAGCAGAGCCCGCTTTAGACCAAGATCATGATGTCTGAGGCTTTTGGTTTCTGCTTGTCGCCCTGTTTCTAAGGACTAAAGCTTTTGAAACATTTAGAAATACGCGATTTTAATTATCAACATAGAATACGCTCCTAAATTCCATTCGACAGATTTCGAGGTTTTTTTTTCCCGTGATCTGAAATGTGCTAACACTTTTCAGCATTTAAACAACAGAAACTTACATCATGAGCCAGCCTAGTTTAATGCTTTTGTCGTAAATGAGGAAGCATAAAGCTATGGTTTAGGCACAAGATTGGCTCGTTCTCCCTTCTCTCCCTGTCTACGTTTAATCCAAAGGAGCGAGAGAAGGTGAACGTAGTCTCGTTACAAGTGGCGCGAGATTTGGCGGGGTCAAAAAGTTCAGGGGTCAAAAGTTTACGTAGTGCGTCGTTGGCTGTCGACTCACTGCGCTTGACCAATCGCTGGATGTCAATGGCAAAGTGGGAGAAGGAGAAAGAGGGGGAGTGAGGGGTTTCAGACTGTCTCTTTTGAAAAGATTAGAAAAATGATAGAAAGAGCAGAGCTGAGAAGACCGACATTGTAACAAAGCACGTTCCCGCGAAAGGGTGTGTTGGGGAGAAAAAAAGACAATCGATTCTTGAGGTTAGGGCATCAACGAAAAGGCCCGATGTTGCACTGCGAACATTTTATAAAATGTAGCTTATTCATAGATTAATTTTATTTTATAAGAAGGCAGCTTGTTTATTAGACAAATAAGGCCAGTCAAAGGCAAATATAACAGATCGTTAGATTTATTCGTGTGCGTTAGAAACGTGACTCTCGAAAAAAATAATTAAAATCAGTTTGATGTTTACCTATCAAAAATACAACAGTGTTGCTGTGTTTGTCGTTTTGTTAAAAAAAAAAAAACATTTTTAAAAACGCATTATTTAATTGTTTATTCTATACTTTATTACTTTCCTAATATTTTAAATCCAAATGTGAATTGTGTAAATTTACTTTTCTAAAATAATCATTTTAACTCCACATATAAAGCCTGCATTTAGGGTTTCTGACGAGCATTTACTTTTTCATAATATTCACGTGAACATGAGAAATAAGAAATTTATATCTATACATTTTGTTATAAAATAACAAGCTTACTGTTCGTGACTGAGCTTATGAATGCGCTAATAATGTTCAACGCCACGCAAATAAAATATTTTCTTTTACTGATTGCGAAAGGAATAAAATTAGTTCAGCGACGCCATTTCTTTTATTTTGATACAAGGACTATCGTTTTCCGCATTTTTGTTTGTTGATCACATTCTCCTCGTTCGAAACGGAAGACCACCTGCGGTATTTTGTTTACATGTTTAAAATGTAGACAAGTTGTGAATAAACAAAGGAAATTTGTTTAAGAAGCGCATTTCCCTTTCTTAGGAAACTCAAATGCCATCATATCATAACATACCATATCATATTCCACCAATCGTCATGAATAACAAAAATTAAAAGGAAAAAAAACTACATAATATTTTTAAACAACATCTTTCATATATATATATATATATATATATATATATAGGCTATATACCTATATTTAAATCTTCACTCTTTACAAGGCGAAAAGATTGAGACGTTGGGGTTCGATCTTGTTTGGTTTTCAGTTTTATTTGAGAAATTAAATATTGATTTTAAAGTCGTGTTCGGAATATGTTAGTGTTGAAAAAGCGCCGAGAAACTGGGCAATTGATAATTTGGTCATGAATATTAATTTTTTGGCACGAACATTTGGTCTAATGGTGGTGAGTCAGGATAATGTGAGGCTGAACGACTTGGTATTCTCAGAAACAAACGTACGTAAGTGGTGAATAATTATATTAGAAAACTCGTCCCATTTGGAGTTCAGCTAAAGTTCACTGAATTAATTTTCATTCCATCCTAGCATGTGCCGTTGCTGGGCAGTGCTGTACCCTCATTATATATATATATATATATAGCCTATTTTATATATATACACTAACATATTCCGAACACGATATATATAGCTTTTTTATATTTTAAATATTGTTATAACCTCTTAACAGTTTTCGCTTTTATGACATCTAGCGCTTTAGAAATATATAAATATATTTAAATTTAAGTCTAAACAAATATATACATAAATGATTTAGCCTACATAATTTATTTTTTTAAAATGTGGATCGTTTTATCAAGGAGGTATTTGTCGTTACCCATCGAGGAGATTAACACACAACGGAGTGAATTATATTAGGTTATTTTTAGTTAACGAATTAACGAACTTTTAACATCTTGTAAATTGCATAGATGTAGTTCTAAAAGAATATTTAGCAGTGTGTGTAATAAACAGTCGTTTTTATAGTCTGGACTTTTAGATACACGCTGAATATCTCCTTTAGTGTTCTGAATACAACTAGGAAAATAAAGAATTGCTCTATGGTTGAACTGATTTGTGGGTTATAAAGCCTTTTTGAATGACCCCCTTTCTCGAGCCATTTTTCTTCAAAGTAATGACCTGGGCACAATTCAATATGAGCGAGCAAACTATGCATGCATTACTATAGAACTTTAGAGTGGGAGAGACCCAGAGAAGGGGTGAACCGGAGGTCAGCGCGTCTAACAAATATTAAAATGTACTGGGACTCGTGACACGCCTCGCTGTTTAACAAAGACTGCCAAAGTGCGAGATTAATATGAAAACTTGAGAGTCCACAACAAAATGCCTTATATCGCCCAGTGGTATTGTAGAGCTCACAGCGGCTCGAGGCTAACGTGCATTTTATTTTTAGTTGTTTTAGGACAGAGAAGGCTGCGTTGTTTGGGGGAAAGCCCCTTGTTGTTGCCAGCAAGATAAAGCGTCAAAACGAAAAATACGGCGCGATGACTCCTGCTGTCGAAGTTGGTGGCTCGGTGCTTTTTTTTCTTATTATTGCTTTTTCTGAGCTCTTGAGTCGGCTGAAGATTTTCTTGGATGTTTTAATGTCCGCCTCTCTGTTATCGTCGCTTGATGTTAAAGAGGAGCTCGAGGGGACCCACGGAAATGAGAGGGAGTTGAGCACACAAAGGTATCACGGCGAGGTCACGGGCTAAACCTGTGGCTTTGGAGAAAGGAGTAAGGGGGGGTTCAGACGGAGGGACTCGCAGGAACGGTTGAAACGAAAAGACGGGCTTTGGAGCGGCGACAATCCCTTGCAAAGACCGCGTACGGCAAAGGAGAGAAGATAAGAGCGAGAAACCACCGAAATGAGATGTGCAACGCTCAGAGTCAAAAAAGTAAGTAAAGAAAAAGGCGCTTCATTTGCATATCGCCGCGCTCTCTTCTGCAGGTGTTTGCTTGGGCGGACCACGTGCTCGCGCGCACTGTGGCAAGAGTATGGGTCCCCCCTCCTATCATAACGGAGTTATGACTTTGAATTCAAGCCCCACGGAGTTGCACTGTTGCGTGTGTGGGTTTTATATGGTGAATATTTACCTTGGCTATAGTCTCTGAGCCGCGGCTTTGAATGCCTGTCGGTGTACACATTAACCCCATAATGAGGCAGATGGCTCGAGGTCCCCATGGCTTTTAGAAGGAGATGGCTCACGGGGGTGAAGGCGAGGTCGGGGACTTCAGGGGGTGAAAGGGTTAGAGTGGACACCAAGGCTGAACTTTCTCCTTGCTGTTACATTTGCATCGATAAAATTTAAAAATAAGGTGTATAGGTTACACGCGAAGTAAAAGCTGCGCCACCTAAACATTAAATTATTAGCCGTTTTCATGTTTTCAACTCGGACAGGGATGCTAACGTGCTTCAGTGCGAGAAGGTCGGCACGATTATTTCCGAGCAGAAATCGAAATGAATTGAGAGAGAAGAAAAGAATCAGGCAAGTTGAAAAAAGGACTGAAAATGGCAGAGGCCCATTTGAAAAATTGCCAGAGCTTTGACTGCCAAACGCTAGGGGTGCTACAGATTTCTTTGATATGATACAATTTTTTTTTATATACACATTCAAACTGCTCAGTGAATGAAAAAAAAGATTTTCTTTCGTTTCTGAATATTTCGATACTATTCGATATTATATCGATACAAGTATTAATACGTTTCATTCGTGTATACTCTGGAGTCACTTTATAATCTTTAGTTCATTTTTTTTGCCTGTGTCGCAGAAGAACAAAGGCTCTCCAGAGACCCTCCAAATTTAAATTTGCAAACAATTATATATATATATATATATATATATATATATATATATTTAATTCCAACAACATTACTATATTTTGACATTTACTGAATCATTATTTTAAATGTACAATCGAAAATATTCATTTAAATTGTTAGCTGTTTGGTATTGTTTTAGTGCTTGATGGAAATTTATAGTGAATATTACGATGTATTGTGAAATGGTGCTTGTTCATTTCAAATATTTTGGTACGCAAAGACAGTTTCGTTGGACACAATATTAATTTTAAAATGTTTATCTAGTGACTTTTTTTTTTACTGGATAACCAATAATTCTAGTAAATTGTTTTTAGCAGAAGTTTCTTTTCGTTAGGGTATGAAATGTGGGAAACGGAGCAATATATAATTATAAACAACTGTATGTTTATCCCTAATTTTTGTGTAGATTCGCTGACGTAACATACTGCTTGCTGCTGTACGGTCGATGATTTTAAATAGCAAGTAAACTGCAGTATCGAAAAATTAACGCGTTTTCGTTTTTTCCCATTTTCCCAATTTCCTTACTTCTACTGTAGAATAAAATAATAAAATCTTACCTTTTCTGTACATCTAAAAAACAGCCTTGAAATATCGCTGCATCCCCAAAACAAAGAGAAACTCCTTAGAATGAGTTAGAAGTTGTTTATTTCAGAGCGTTTTTCATGAAATGAGTGACCGAGTGTTTGGTGAGAGAAACGCTTGTTTAAGGAGTCATAAAATGTTTGCTCGGTGTCAGGGGGTTAGAGAACTATTGGTATTGTCCTATGTGCATATTTTATTGTTTTATACCCTCTCACCTCGCTATTTATTCGCCGTTTGACTGGTGTTTGCCGGGAACAAACAGAGCTGACCTGCCATAAAACCCACATGTTTTATTCCAGTGGCTGCTTCAGCTTGCTTTGACCTTTTTTGAGATCTGTCGCGGTCGCATTTACTTGCTGGCCTGTACGCGCTTTGTATGTTAGATCCTAATGAATTATATATATATATATATATATATATATATATATATATATATATATATAATTCATTAGGATCTATATAGATGTATACGTCTTCGCCTGTAATTTTATGTTTTATTATTTTCCAACGACAATCAAATTTTTCCTTTCGGATTTTAAACGTTTAGACAGACAATTAGCACACCAAGACGACAAAGGTGTGTGCTTCGACCGTTCAGTATACATTGAAGAGACGAACAGTTTGAGTTCGAGGGTAGGAAAATTCCATTTTCCTCTCTGAGGTTGTGTGTTTAGTTTCTATGTAGGGGAGAAATGTACAAGAAAAACTCCAGTGTTTATCACAAACCATTAGCAAAGTTTATAAAGGAAGCACCGATCCATTAAGTGGCGAGACAGATTGCTGATATCCTTGGAGGCAGACTGTTCCAGGTGCAACACTTGACACTGGGAAGGCACTGTCAAGGTGAGCAGGCTCTTTCAATACCTGTCAAGAAGATACCTGTCATCTATATATACCCTGTAGATCCGGATTTGTGTAAACAGACGCACAGTCACAAATTCGTATCTAGGGGAGTATGTAGTTGATGTATAGGCTACATTTCAACTTCAACGGGCAAAGAAGATGACACAATAACTTTCGGTTTGATTTTAATGATTGTTTGGTAGTGGAATATTGTAGCAAGAACGAAAGTTTTTTTTCCCCCCCTAACAACTACATTTTTTCTGTAAATTGTTGTGTAGAACTGAAGGGCGCTCATGATGTCACACATATTCTGAGAGACTTTTAAAGAATTCGAAATTAGAAAAGGAATTCGAAATGAGCAAATTAATAATTTGTACAGTTTTGCACTGATTAACGATTATTTGAATGCGGTGATTTTTAAACATTATTATCAGTAAACAGCGAGAAATATTTGCTTCTGGTGTTAATAGTGAATTGAGTACATGTATTACTATTCAATGTGTGTAGATTTGGCATACAGGATAAACGCGCTGTTTGGAGTGGAATGACTGCAGACTCCGTTTAAATGCAGAAGGTCTCCTTTGTGATTTAGGAGGCTTTGTAACCTGAATTAGTTGATGAATTTTCTATCGATCTTAAACAAGCCCAGATTCATCTCTGACACGCTGCTCACGCCACGACCATTTTCTCACCGTTATTAGCGAGTGCATTTAAGAGCTTGGCCAAGGCGAGCTTCTTGCATCACTTTCCCCTGGTACCGCTTTTCATGAACACTGGCCAAAATTAAGCAGGATTTCTGTTCGCCAAATCTGAAACAGCTCTTTATAGAGGTGTAGTCATGTTCTCAATGTGCAGATGAACTGAGAGGGACTGGGGGCGTGACTTTCTGTGGGGCTGCTAGAATCCAGCATGCCTTTTCGCCGTGTCTGCTTTCGCTTGTTATTGTTTTGATTTACTCGCTATCTCATCGAGCGCATAGCAACGTATGAGAAAGTATGGAATTTTGGGCTATTCCGAAATGCGAGTTGATGAGCGCGATCTAAACTGACTAATCCCATTTCCTTATCCGGGAATCGCGAAGATCCACGCCATTGGCTGACGATGTCACATGGACCCTTAACTTTGTTCACTTGACAGAAAGTAGGAGGGTTCTACGAAACAGGAAAACGAGTAAAGGGATACATATAAATTTTAGTATATTTTGTGTGCAATTCAAAGAAATTAATGGCCATGAGTTCCTATTTGATCAACTCCAACTATGTGGACCCCAAGTTTCCACCCTGCGAGGAATATTCCCAGAGCGACTACCTACCCAGTCACTCTCCGGACTACTACAGCGCCCAGAGGCAAGACCCCTCGTTCCAGCATGAGTCGATCTACCACCAGCGGTCGGGCTGCGCCGACCCACCCTACACATCGTGCCAGGGTCCGGGACAGCCTGCCGCGGTCATCTCTCCGCGAGGTCACGTTCTACCCACAACCGCACTCTCGACCCCTCTCCCTGAACCAAGCCATCACTGCGACTCGGTAACTCCGAGCCCTCCGCCTGCCTGCGGTCAGACTCCCACTAGCCAAAACACTTCAACGGTCACTTCAAGAAAAGATCCCGTGGTATACCCCTGGATGAAAAAAGTCCACGTAAACATCGGTAAGTGCAGCTAAACTTCTCTTACTAGTGTTTCCGTGCGCAGACAGCTCAGCCACTTTAGAAAGCCTAATGTCCGGCGTTAAATCTACTGCTCCCCTTATGAAGTTGCCCTTGGTCGAGATTTACGATCGTCTGTTTGCAGGGCAATATAATTACACCCTCCATAAATTTTTATTGCACTCCTTCTTTAAGCTCTTTCGGGGTCTATGCAACTTTCTCGTTCTAATTTCTTGCCGAGAAGAGGTTTATGAGTTCTCATGTAATCCATAAGTTAAGTTTTATGTTTTAGTAATTTGATTTTAAGTGACTGGACGGATCAATGTGTACTTTACACTGTCACTTAACTATCGTTAATAAAAAAAAGTTTTATGGGAGCTAAAAAATTAATAGTTATGAGAACGATAATAAAACATTAATGGCAATACAAACAGTCGGACTCTTTTATAAACTATTATTCCGCGATAATTAGTGCTTGTATTCATAGAGCTGCCATGGTGTGCGCTGAAAAGGGGGCAAACTCCGTGTTTGCAAAATCACGGCTTAACATTAGTCGCCCATAACCAACTATAGATTATGCTGTTCCCTCGTAGTGAATTGCTGAATATGTATTTTTTTATGGATTCTTATGCAAAATGTAATATCCTTATTGTTTTATCTTGTGCTGCCATTACTGACTTATTCTGAGCAATAAAGTCAAGAAATTAGTGTCACTGTGCCGACACTGCAATTGCTTATCTTAAATAGACAATGGCCACTTTTTTGTTTTGTTTGCCATTTTTGCATAACCGAACCTTTAAACAGACACATTGTATACTTGCAAATAGAGATGGACAGATATATTTTCATGTTTAAATACATTTATTACATTGTAGTGTTTGTGCATCTGATTGTTCATGAACTGGAGTGTACATATCTAGTGAGTGTGTGTGGCTGTGTGTGTGTGTGTGTATGTGTGGCTGTGTGTGATTGTGTTATACTTTTTTTGTAACGTGTCGCTCTCTGTATCCCAACAGTGAGCCCGAACTACTCAGGGGGTGAACCCAAGCGCTCACGCACAGCCTACACGCGGCAGCAAGTCTTGGAATTGGAGAAAGAGTTCCATTACAACCGCTATCTGACTCGCAGACGGAGGGTGGAGATTGCCCATACACTATGCCTATCCGAACGACAGATTAAGATTTGGTTTCAGAACCGGCGCATGAAGTGGAAGAAGGACCATAAGCTTCCCAACACCAAAATACGCAGCAGCTCTGCCAACACTAATTCAAGCAGCGGCCCGACACTGGGAAGCAATCAAAACCGAGCAAGCGGACCTCCGCCAAGTCTATAGCCCTCCACTGTTGCCCAAAACACGTACAATTATAAAATCTAATTTTCTGGAGTGTAAAACGTGGATTTTACCCGCGTTGTGTCTCCCAACTCTCCCCTGCACTCTAAATACAGGGATAAAATACGAGGAAGATGTAGGGGAAAGGAGCAAAGAAATTGTTCATCTTTTTAACACTAAAAATGGGTGAAGACTCGAACTCAAATGCTACTATAGAGGGGTTGCCTTCCCAGTCTGGTTCCCATTTTATCCCGCACGCCTCTCCTGCTCACTCGCCCCTTCCATAAGCACAGAAGGCGGCAGATAGTTTTCAGATTTGGTGAAGATGGATCCGTGTTTCATCTTTAATCACGCCAAACTCGGCCCCATTTGTCATGTTTACTCTGTGGTACAAAGGATGAACCGTAGGCCTGCCCATTACCTCGACGTCTAGCGTTGTGCTTAATAAATGAGTCGCTCTGTTTTGTCAAGAAGCCTTTTCTAACTCCCTTTATTCCCCTGGCTTAAAAATAACTAGCCGAGTGTTTTTCAACTGATATGAAGTTTTGTATTTTGTAGCAATTAGGTTATTTTGCATTTGCTATTTGCATTTCGAATGCAATGCCAATGGGACTGAGGGTTTATTGTGCGTGTGGTCCATTTGTCGCTCATTAAAAATACAGGGACTTGTTTCACTCGCCTGTTTAGCGCATTTCAGTTTAAGAACAGCAAATTACTAATTAGTTGTTATTCATATTAAATATAATATAAAAGTTCAATGAAGCTGGACGGCTAGATATGCATAACCAAAACCGGTACAACGCAAAGCATTTTAATGAGAGCACTGCTAAGTACTATTTGAATTACCTCAATTGTATTTTTTTTTTTTTTGGTCTAGTTTTATGAAGTGATAAGTTTAAGTTCTTTGGACTTAATGGCAAATATCTGCAATAGCTAATCTCAGCATTTGTAAGTTGAAATGAAATTTAAGTTAAATGTGGCCAGGGTGTATAGAGAAAGGTGCGTATATTGCATGAGTAAATACACTATATTTTCGTTTATTCTTTATTATGTCACTACCACCCTCGTTTTGTTTTATGGTACATAGACATGTGCACATACCACATTTCTTTCTTTTTCTTTCTTTCTTTCTCAATTTTATTCATTTTATTTTATTATTATTATTATTATTATATTATTATAATTATTATTATTATTTTTACATTCCAAAGATCAGTTTTTTCGCTGATGAATTGTAAATTTCTCCTCTTACATGTTTGTATTTTGTCTTCTTTCTGCTTGTACCTTTCACTGTTTACCTTTGTTACATGTAAATAGCTCTAGAAATTTAATAAATGGCGGAAAAGTATAATCTTTCTTCATGTGTCATTTCTTCTTGTGGATTTTAAAGCTAGATATGCTTATTCTAAATACATATTTCTTGTATAGGTGGATACCATCGTCCTCTGTTTTGCTAAAAACACAATTTAATTGAATTTGGCTTGCCACTGCGCATTTTCGTTAGCCTTGTAGCACTCGCCTGTCTTGAAGATCACTGCATATCTCTCTAGTGATTTATATCGCTGCATTGCGAGTAATCCTGGTACATTACGCCTTGTAATCTTATTCTAAATCACAAAACCCTTCCTTTCTGTCTCGTCTCTCCTTAATTTAACGGTGCACAAACCCTCTGCTCAACGATGCCGTGAATGCGCCTAAAAATATGGATCCATGTTAGGAAAAAAACCAGAAGTTAAATAGTTTCTCGGCTCGTGGGCTTTTAATGCTTTAATGAGTGTAATTCTTGCACAACAGTTTCGCGACTGTTTGCCAGCGCAAGCTGTGTGTTTTTTATATTACAAAGGAGCGGGTCGGTGCCATAGCTCAAACCCTGACAACCAAATAGATAATCAAGAAGACAAATGGCTTCTTTTGGAAGGCGCAGCCCTTGTATTAATTTTCATTTTCTTTTCTCAGAGCAGGTATTGAAAATATAGAGCCGGAGAAAATAACATTCCGTTTGCTGGCGTTGAACTTTACACAAAAGTATGGCCTTAAATTGGTCTTCTAGCATTCCGTGGCACCGAGAAGATTTTCTATTACTTGCTTGTTGATATCAGAGAGGCCTTTTCGCCACACAGCCCGCTAAAGCCATTTGTCTGTTTTCTCCCTTTTATTTATGAAATGCTGTCTGGACATAACGTCAAACACTTCAAAAAGCAAAAAATGTGAGGCAGTAAAATCACACGAGAACCATTCTCTATTTGAAAGTTTAAATAGTTAAATGTACACAATTGTGTACATATTTGTGTGTTTTTATTTGCTAGGCTAATACTCATTGCAGTGGCATAAATATGTAAGAATTTTTA
>SCHK01163866.1:27008-37379 GCA_004124795.1 Poropuntius huangchuchieni | reverse complement strand
ATATATATATATATATATATATATATATTTATATTTATATTCAGTACCTCTACATATATCAATTTTGTGGTTTAGACCCAAATTATTCATCCAAATCCAATGTATTTTAACATGTGTCGCCCAGAAGGTAGGCTACTCGATAACTTAAATAGATGCATTTGCGTGTGGCATCTGTATAGACCTTGGAATTCTATTGTTGTCACACATATTTTATTTTATTTAAAAAAAAAAAAAAAAAGCCACACTGATTTGAATAGGAGTGAACAGATTTCTTTTGAGGGCCTCAAAAGTTCACCACCATTATTTGCAGACAGAAGCCTAAAGAAAAATGTGAGAATTATACAGAAAAATCATTAATCACCGCTTCTCTTTAAACAAGTCTTCTCTCCTATTGTCATTCGGCAGCACAACTGCTCGGACCTTCTGCTAGGAGGGGAGTGAAATCTTGAAGGGCACTTGAAGACACCCCCCCTCCCTCCTCTACCATCTTCTATTCACCAAGTCATGCCACAAGAAAACTTTTTTTGCGAGGGATGTCCCATGAAGAATCTCTTGAAAATGTTAGCACGAGTGAGAATCTTCGCAGGACGAGAGATGGCAGCGTTTAAGGTACAGTACTTTTGTTTTATTTGCAGCACTTTTAGTGTTTGGAGTTTTATTGCTTTATGGCCTTCTCGCAGTTGGGTAGCAGAGGCACATTTGTCGTGTTGCGCCACGGATGGGTTTTATGGCTGCTTTGACAGTAAGGGTAGCTTTTGGAGACCGGCTGTCGTGTGTTTGTGATAACTTGAGGTGTGTGCCATCACAACTTAAGTGGTAGCATGTTTTCCTTTACGTCTTGGAGTAGCTCATCTGTAGCATTGTTACAGGGTGTATTTGTGGGTGTTGGTGCTGAAGTAGTATGGAGTGCAAAAAAATGCGAGCACGCGAGCGTCTGTTTGTCCCTTCGTGTGCGCGTGAACGCGCATGTGTCTTGTATCAACACTGTGAATATGCATGAGTTGCAGTGTGCCACATACACATGCAATATGTAAGACACCGAAGTCTCCTATAGCTGCGAATATGACATGCTGCCCCGATGACTGTTAATGACACTTTATTTCTTTTGCATATCACGTTGTTTGTGTGCGCGTGTGTATAACTTCCCCCCACCCTAAACGCCTTTTTATTCCATCAGAGAGCTTGGGTGGCACACAGGTGCAAAGTGGCCGGTTTCGAGAATAAATTATTCGATGCTCTGTTGGTCAGACAGGAATGAAAGGCACCGAAGAGAATGTCTGGAGAGCAACTATTTGCCTAAAACAAACGACTTGTAGCAAATTGCTTCAATTGCATGTTGTGTGCTTAGATGAGCACCAGTGCTCTGATACGGGCTCACCGCCATTTAACCCCTGCAAATCAATCTTTTGTGCGTATTGGAGAAAAGGCCAGTGGTTCTGGTTTACGGCTTTCGCCTCCCTCTGCGGACCTGTGTAGCATGAAGCGTGGCAAAAAAGACAAAAATACAGAAACTGATGATATTGAGGGAAGTTGAGGGATGACAGGAAAAAAATCGATTCTTGCAGCAGGCAGGCAGAATGGCAGCAATGGGTTCAACTGGAGGACACGTTTTTCTGACCGATTAGGTCTGTTGCGAAGGCTCAGACTGACCCTTCTGAAACCCTTGACCCGACGCGGACAGGACAGCGCTACGTGTTACATGGTCAACAAAGCCCTAGGGCGAGTTTGTCATAACAGCGCGGCCGGGGCACTGTAACCCGAGGGCACCGTGCTATCTCTTCCTTCAGACAGTCTAGTAAACTATCGGGGCCCTTAAAACAACAGCAGCCGTGGCCTTGCAAAGACCCATCCTTAAACATCTCTCCCGTCTCTTTTGGTTTGAGCAGCTTGTGAAAGGCCCGAATAGTCACCATGCGTGTCAAGACCTGCAGAATGCACACCGCGAGATTACTTTACGATTTCCTCTCTATGTATTTCAGTAGCTGTAACACTGTGAGGGAGGCCAAGAGGGCCTTCCGCTCCAGAAATATGACGGCTATTTTGTGTGACAACGCCTCGCATTGTATCATGTAAGCCCCCTCCTTCTTGCTCTCCTTGTTCTGGTCTCTACTCCCTCCTTCAAGGTTTGTTGGAAAGCTCGCCGCTTGGCCTTGTAACGCTGATGTGATGGTGTGGTGCCTGTTTTAGCTCACGCCGCTAATTGCGAAACAAATAGCCCTCGCGCATTGCTGAATTATTATTGTGAAAAGCCACGGAGCGGAGGTCAGCACCGCATAGTCACAGAGATATATGGCCCGCGCACGCCAGCATTGTGGGCCTGGGCTGAGAGCTTGCTTGTGTGTGTGTGCGTGCGTGTGTGTTTTAAAGAGACACATATTAAGTAAGGCAAATCACCATTGTTAACATTGCCAGCAAAACGCTACCCCTCCCTTTTCTGCTGCATAACTAATCTACTATTTCATCAATATTACTGTACTATTACCGATCTCTATCTATACAAGGTCTACTACAACTATTTAGTAAATATGTTTAATCTCTTGTTTTGAAAAAAATGCAGATTAGGCGTGTATTTATTTCCTTAACTCTCCGTATCTCTCCAACCGGGCTCCTCTTCATTCGATATTAATATTTAACTAACTGAATGGTTGCTGCGATACAGATTCCATTATTTCCTGAGATAGCGAAGAGTAATGAGTGAGCTCACTAAAGAGGAATATTCAGGTGCTTTATTTGTTACTCTTGGCTTCTGAAAACGTGACTTCTCATTTAATGTGCAACTAACAGTTCGCGGGTGCTGCAATTATTCCTACTGCATATTATAGTCAAAATGATTAGGTTAGCTGATAGCACGTGAAAATATCTAATACAATATTTTGAATTAAAATAATTGTTATTGCTAATAATAATAATAATAATAATAATAATAATTTAAGACGCTACATTTTAAACAATATTTCGGGTTAATCTAAATCCTTTCCCTGGTTGCAGTTTTATAACAAAATAACCTGACAAAAGTAAAACGCACGTTTACCTCAACACGCAGCTGTCCTGCGAGTCTCCCTATCAAAGAATATATATATTTTTAAAAGGCACTACGCGTTCTGCCGCTTTTGACAGATTTACAGTCCCCAATAAAAGAGGGTATGCTCAGTGCCGTAAATCAATCTCCGCCGCTCTGTATAAACCTAGCCTTTAGCCAAACGTTCTGTTTACTTAAGCGCTTGTAAAATCTGGGATATTCATTGACTGTTTTATTTTAATAATCTGAGCTCTCTCCTTTCTAATAATAATAATAATAATAATAACAATAACAATAATAATAATAATGTTGTTTTATTTTCAGTACTGTTGATCTTGCTGATGCACGTTTAGTAAATTACAACTATTAAATAAATATCAAATGAATTTATTACTTGTATTGTAAAAAGGCGACACCGAATATGTTAATAGACAGGTCACGAATTTTAATATAATTCTTATCCCATTTTTTTTTTTTTTTGACGTTTATTTTAAAGATTCGCTTTCTAGATGTTTTGCTAGGTGATGTTTCGTTTTAACTTTGCAGATGATTTGGTCACTAATTGAAATACGGATTTTAACTCCATTCCCATTTTCTTAAAGAATTTAAAGACATGCATGAACAAAACAATCGCATTGTACTTTCAAATGATTTTTATTATTGGGTACTTTATTTCTGGTTTGAGCATTACTAGCCTGCATGCATTTCCAGTTTTTCATTTTTTAATAATTAAAAACTAAATTACAAACCTTATAATGACATTTTTTAATAAACCTGAAAAATGTATCGTGATTAATTCTTAAAGTCACATTTTAAAAACACACGTGCAATCGTTATCATTTGGAAATCACACAATTTCATTTTATTCTTACAAAGCAGTCAACACAGTCACATAAATACATGCTTTAATTTTGATAGACAGTGGTGCTTAATGTTAACATTGATATAATTCACATAACATTTAAATACAACCACATCATGTGTATTTGTTTGTATTTACAACGCCACAGCTATCTTGCAAATGAGAAAATGCATGGACTGAATTGCGCTATTGCGAAGAAAATTGCAGAGGTTCAATTGCACACAGAGCTTATCTTTATTGCATTTACATTCTTTGGCAAATAGTCTAATTGCATTTGATAAAAAACTGCCGCGAAGCTGGCTACACTTTACTCGCGCGTCTTATTCGTTCCTTCGAGCTGTTGTGACTGAAATTAGCTATAGAAAAGACGGTGCAGATTCTTTGCTAGACTTCTTCGAAGCACACAGCAAGTCAGCCTATTGTTTGACCTTCAAAGTCTCTGTACTGCTCCGTTTCTTTTGACTCAGCCCCAGGTCTATTGTTTCCGTTTTTCCTCAGTGCTGTGCAGAAGGGCATCCTACCATTGTTGCTTAGGGCTCGCGGCAGGGTCTCCAAAAGAGATTTTCTCCCCTTTATCTGTCGCATGCTACCTGTCTTTACACAGCCCAAGAACTCCATAAAATATTGATAATAATAATAATTAAAAAAATTAAAAAATAACAGCTTAATAACAGAATGTGGATAAATATGGGCTAAATCAAACATCTACAAATCTACCAACTTGTTACAAAGGTGCTCTCTGCATTGTTCAAAACGTTAAACTGACTTAATTTCGATAAAATATCATAAACGCGTGGTTGTAGTGTTAAATAAGCTGGCAAAGAATCAGTGATGAAAATTGGGTATGTGATATCAGTTGTAATGCCAACAGCCATTCATCAGAGTGCTTGTTATCCTAAGAATTTCTTCACAGAGAGAGAGAGAGAGTCTCTTTTTTATTTATCATTATTTAATGTATATTCAAAGTAGTGTTACAAGGAAATCAAACAAGACATCAATATAACATTAAGGACAATATTTTGGCTTGAAAATTATCGCAAAGTAGAAAAAACGAAATGAAATATGAAACGCTGATTACAAATGTTGGCTATTTCATAGGAACATGACTGAATAAGCAACCAATACAAGTAAAAAAACCCACAAAAAACAATTTTAATTAAAAAAATGTATGTATTAAAAATACTTAGGCGTATAAAAGACAGAAAACTTGCACGCAAATGAACCCATTATAATTATATATGCATGCCGTTTACCACATACAGGCTACGCTCGTGCCGTAACAAACTTTTTTCTTTACCTTTGTCCTGAATAGTATGAAGAATTTCATTTTACGAATAAAAAGGACAGAACAGCATGTAGTGTAGCTGTGGAGTGTTGGGTCATAGTAATCCCGCGAGCGTGCAAGCCGTGGTGCCCCCATCCCCCTCCTGGTCACGTGATTCATTAAATAATTAATGCAGTGGTTGCAGAATAGATATGTATTCGTCAGGAATATCGCAGACATGGTCTCCTAGTGTCTGACGTGAAATTCAACTGTCCTTTTAAAAACAAGCCCTATAGCGGAGCGAAAAAAAGCACAGGCAGAGACCCTCACAGAGGCTGCAATAAAACAAATTTGGACGGGGGAGCGTCTCACCGTGTGAAGCTTGTGAGTATACGAGGAAACGGGGAACGCCACTTCGACCGCCGCCACCGTTCCAGGCTTACCCGACTCCTTGCATTTATTTGCTGTTTTGTGGTGTTGTGGTAAATATCGTCCAGAAATACTCATCCTCGCCATCCCTTGTCATCATGCATGCATGTCTCACAAACCCATTCCATCGTTTGAATTCAGCTGCCAACAGGAGTGATGCGACATGTCATAGCATTACACCGTGCTCCATCCATATCATATATATATATTTTGAAAAGCAGCGTGTTACTCTTCTTTTCTTCACCGTCCCACATAAACCATCTTTCTCCCTTCCTTTGCATGTCCCTCTCTCTCTCTCACTCTCTGTACCGTCTTTTCAGCCAGCTACTTCGCTTGATTTATAGTGATATGTGTGTCAGCGGCAGCGGGGCTGCCATTGTGTATTTGTGAGGGAGTTGTGTTGTTTATGGCCGTCTGCGCGATAAATCATTTCTCTTTGAAAATGATGGGCGAGCGACGATATGCGGGAACGAGGAAGAGATTCCCCGGATTACCGTTTAGGCTCGCCGACTTTCTGTTTCGAAAACGGCCCGCGAACTCTCCGCTTTTGCCCTCTCCCTTCATCTTTAAGCCCCCCAAGTTGATTATCGCGAACGATTTACGACAATGGATCAGCGACTAATATGAAGGCTAAGTAGCTGCAGGTCTTGAGTTACTGAATATGCAATTACCAATTAAGGGAAGATTTGTTTAAATTTGGCAAAACGGGAACGCCTCGTCGCCTTGTAAATCTCATAAAAGTGTCCGCGCCCGCCAGGAAACTCATAGCCAGGGGTCTCATACCTGGACTGCAGCTGTTTTTCTTCATGGTGTAAAAACCTAATTGGAGCACTTACTGAGCAGAAAGCGGTAGCTACTGCTTTAGTTTATTCTTAACTAGAACATTGACAGAGCTTGAATTGCCTTTAAGCTAAAAGAGGGTCACGGACTAGCCTTTCAGACACAAAGAAGATATTTTTTTCCTGAAATTGCGGTTTTTGTTTGACAAACTTAATATTGTCTGATTTAAGAGTATACGCTTTTCTGATTTGCTTGAGTACAGAAGGCTTTGATAGCCTTTTCATTGTTACAACCCATTTTTTTTCTCTTATAAGTGATTTCAATACTGTGAAAACTGAAAGAATAGCACAGAAATCTGCCTCATTGGCTGGCATGCTATTTGAACTGGATTCCCCCCCTTATCTGCGAACGAGGAGGAGGCTTGTCAAGTGAGCGACTTTACCTGTAGTAAATCTTGTTTATGACGTGTTAATGTTATTTCGTAGAGATGGCAATAATTGTGCAATGCACATGCGCCGCTGAAGAAGACGACCACAAACAAAGAGGTTAATCGATCTTTATTATTTTATTCACACAAACATAAAAACATTCTTTTATTGTAATCTATGGGTTTAAGGTCAAAATAAAACTATAACTGTTATTGCTACTGTTAACAGCAATACATGAGCAGCAGGAATAATAAAAATAATAATCATAATCATAATAATAATAGTAATAATAACAACAACAACAACAACAACAACAACCCTTTGCTTTATAGCATTGCCATTTTTTTTATTTACCTCCTCTCCACCTGGGTAATACAAACCTTTGTGTAGCAAAATTAGAATAACTCCTTGGCTCCTATCAAATATTAATGGGCACACCGGCATGGCGAGCACGTTCAAAATGTATAATTCCAGCAGCGCTCCTTGTTGCCGGGCGCTGTGTCAAAAACAATATCCGAGCTCATTTTGGAGGATGCGCAGGGGGCGAAAAGATGGGACATTTTTTCGTGCAGGGACTCGCCAGGCGGATCTCATATCTGATTTCACGTGTTTAGTGACAGCCGAGGTTGAATAAATGATTCAAAATGCCAGTCAGTTTGGATAGACATTAAGAGTCCCTATATCTATGCAGAAAAAAATAGTTTTTCATGTGTAGTTATACAATTAGGTTTATCACAAAAGTTAGTGATATAGATTAAACAACATTTATGCCAAATAAACCTTATATTTATTAAATAATTAAAATATTACATTTATAATTGTAACGTTTTAAATCTTAGCATGCCAGTCGTACAAATTACGAGCAATGTAAGTATCAGCATTAAAATCGTGGAGTAAAACTATTTAAATGCCCATAAAGAAAGCAAACCCAGGTAATTGTACATCAATTTATTTTGTTTATATAATTCTATTTTATGGATAGGCCTGTATAAATGACTGGAGATGCTCGTTGGCCTTTTTTCTTTTTTTATCAGACAGTATTCCGATAGTTCATCACTAGCAAGTTTCCTTAGGTTTTGGATTGGATGTCGGCCATATTGTCCTTTTATTGCATCCAAATGTACACTAACAAGATGGAGCGATGTATAAACTAAGCTGCCGTTTCGCAATTCAATCTTCAAACCTTCTATCATTTTGACTAATTTAAAGCAAACATTCCCACACATGACAGAGCAGACATAAATGCAAGACAACTCAAATGTATAATAATAATAATAATAATCAAAAGATTTCGGCATGGCTAACTTAGATAACGCACACCGTTTTCTCTGGAATTTTAGATATATGCAGTAAATAAACATCCATAAAATAAACGTCATCTATTTATACCACTAAACGATCATAGTTAGATGTTCAACGATTATAGTTGTGTTTTGGCTATCACTAAACAATCGTTCAACAATCATAGCAAATACACATCTATCACTAAGCATGGTGGCTTAATGCAATCATGTTTTTGGTCCCATACGGAGTCTTGTAGCCCCTTTGTCTCTCATTGGATTCGTCATTTTATTAGGCCAGCAGTAGCAGTTGTATGTAGCTACGATTTATTTTATGTTAGCTTAGGTGAGTTTTCCAGGTGTTTCCCCTGTCTCCTAATGCACGAATAATTACCCATTTGGAAATAAATCAATATCAAACCTCTCTCTAATTCATAACGGTCTACACAGAGCAACGATTGAAAGCACATGAAAAATGAGCAGAGAAACGCTATCCAGAGGCTACATGCTGGATTTTCATCCATTTGAGGAGCATGGGGGAGCGCGATAAGAGAATTCAGCCGGAAATGTTCGAGCCAGCGTCTGCCTTTTTATGCAGTGGCTAAGAATAGCATGGATACTATCATCACACTTTTAAATAGTTATAATTGAACTTCCGTCTATGTCTGCCTGGTGTGTGTGAGCGCACGCGCCTGTTGTTTTCTGCTATCTCTGCGTGGGTAGTGTACAACCTAGCACACAAAAGCCTCGAAGAACGAACGCCAAGTGCAGTGACTTGGAGGTTTGCAGTGTAAGGCTAGTGAAGGCAGGCAACATGCATTAGGGCAAAGCTAGCAAAACAAAACCGACTGAAGCTACCACATGAAAGTCTGCGCGAGCTTATTTTTGTAAACTCAAGAGAAAGCGCTTTTGCTATTCATTGGAATTTGGCATCATTCCCTTAAAATGAGAAAAGGAGACAAGAAACGTGTTGGATGTCGACAGGGAAGGGAACAATTATCGGAATGAGGTTGACCATGTTCGCCCTTGCCGAAGCCTGCAGGTTGCAATAACCATATGGCCCATGTGTTGGCCCCGTAGCCGTGCAGTCCCCTATTGGACAAACGAACCCCGTTGGCTTCTCCACCCTGTGTGTCCTGTCAGTCCACTGGTTCACTAGTTCACCGTGTCAATCCACCCTGCTCCGCGCAAGCAGCGAGAGGCGAGCAGACAGCTTGAGGCTAGAGGTGGAATCTTTCGCCTGCTGGTGAGTGGTGCTCCAGAGCAGTCACACGCCAAGATTCAGAGCCTGGGGTTCGGCTGAAGGAAAAACGAGCTCCCGGAGTATTGGGCTTGTGGACGCCTAAGTGGAGTGCGCGCGCATTAGCAGTTCCCAGCGCGCCTATGAACGCTTTGATCCACAAAGTAGCCTCATTTTATTTTATGGAAACGTTTAAATCGATAAGGAAGCTATAAAACGTTACCTTCTCTCATCGAGCAACCATTTATATGCACCTATAAAACAATCCTTGCATGGCAGTCAATCGGTTTCGTCGTTTTGCGTAAATACTCCAAAAACAAAGACCCATCTTCGGCGGAGAGATCGGCAGGAATGCTGGATGTCAGGTAAGATTTGCAAGCTTCGAATGATGCCGCATGCCTGGACTCTTCCTTGTGTCCCGAGCTCTTCTGCCGACAAGTCATTAATTATCCGTTGTGTGACCTAGAGTCATCCCTGGGTGTGCCCGACTTCGAAAACTTTTTTCTTTGTTTTCAAACAACCGGAGACACTTGCCTTCAAATTGGTAACCGATGAGGGCTACAAGTTGGCTCATTCCCCACATACCTCACTGCTTTTCTTTTATTAGCCTGTAGTTCTCTATTTTTTAAAACATTTTTTAAAATCGACGTTTTACCTCATAAGTTTCCTCATCAGTTAGCCTAATTTCTCAAATGCTCACTGATTGGAAAAGTGTGGAAATTCGCGCTAAAGGCCTGGAAGTGTAAAAAGACGACAGATTTATGACCTAAACAGAGGACTGCTTATTCTACTAACAGCTTCTAATTTCGACCTTTGCTTTGCTCTCCTCTGAACGCGCCACAGGTATCCCAAAATGGCCTTATGGCCATTTTGTCTTGTTATTATTTTTCAATTTTACTGCTTGTAAAACGACTGGTGTCCCTAAAACCTACAGTAGGCGCAAGCTGTCAAAGGTAATAGAGGAGCGGCTAATAATTCAAATGTGGCCTCAAGGTAGACGGCTATATTGAAACATAATGTCTCCTCTGTGTTCCCAGCTCCTTGGTCGTTTAAACGTGGACTTTTTAAG
>SCHK01163866.1:1719-26109 GCA_004124795.1 Poropuntius huangchuchieni | reverse complement strand
TATATATATATATATATATATATATATAGATATATATATTCCCAGTCTGAGTAGTTTATTGCTGTCATAATTATAATAGTTTGCGATTTTCATGGGCACCAATGCTGCAATGGTGTGTGGAGCTTTACTTAAGCGCGTATTTAAAGGCGACCACAAAAAGATCATTCAACGACTGATTTAACTTATTTTTTACTCTCTTAAAGTTAAAATCAGATGCAGCCGTTTCTCTTCTAACAGGGTGCAATTTTATTTTCTCTGCTCATTTGTCAGATTTGTGAAGTTGGCAGTTTTGGGGACCCTAGGGGCATGGGCCTTGGTTGACCCAAAGACCCTGTCTTTTCCTCAGTCAGTGTCTTCATTCAAAAAAAGTTAAACATTATCCACCCTATTCACAGATGGTCCTTAAAAATTAACTTTGTGGTCAAAAAGCTGAAAGTTTCACTTTTGATATAAGACCATCTGAATGAGTACTATTAGAGCAAGGAGAGTTACAGGGCGTTGCGCAGTAATACATAATCTTCGGGTTTTTCGTTTCGTTTAGTTAGCCTTACCAGTAAGTCCACTTGGACGATATCTTAATCAAGGTTAAGCTTTAGACCGGGTCAATTGCACAATATATCATTAAGTAATACAAACATAACGTTTACACAAAGAAAACCACCTGACCCCACTCCTAAGCAATAAATAAAGATTAATTCGCATATGAGAAAAAGTTCTTCCCGGTGCGCGTCTTTGTTGTGACCATTGCGCACAGGTCAGAAAGGCGAACCAGAAATCTTAAGTTGATGCTATATGCGTGGGTGTCAGAAACCAAGCCCCCTGCCCATTCACACAGCCCGAGAGAGCAGAAACGCCTTTAATCGTTCAAAGATTGGCCACAGAAGGCCTAACGTATCCAGGGCCTCACACTGAAGTTTGTGGTGTTGAAAGTTGGATGTCATCCGCCAGACTGCAAGAGAAAAGAAGACATAGCTAGCCGCTCCCAGCTTAAAACAGCCTCCTCTCTCGGCATTTGGGTATGCTAAGCGTTCGAGCTCATTACTTTTCAAAGCACTGGAATCCAACGAACGGACTTGATGAAAGCTCACCATTTCTGTGATGGGGAGGCGATGTCAGTGTTTTTTGCTGGGTGGCACTCAAGAAAAACGAGGCAGAAGTCACTAATTGCGGATTCTAAATGAAAATGCATGTTTTCATTTTTTTGGATTTGTTAGACTAAAGACTTTAAAAAGACGTTCTGACGCATGCGTGTCACGTGAACCAAGGATTCAGGGCATTATTTTGGATTTGGAAAGAGGGCCCTTGAGGTATCGCCCAGTCACTACTAACTCGCCAGTTCACAACCGCCTGGTAAATTACACAACAAATGGGATGAGGTCGGCTTTGCGCTGACTTCCAGAAGGTGCCATACGCGCTTCTCAAGAGCCTGTGGACGTACAGGACGGGAGATTAATGCATAAATATAAGACATTACAAGGGGATTCCAAAGTACCTCTGATTGATCATTAATCTGGTGAGTTATCGCACCTCCGCGGAAAGGTCAAGCTGCAAACCCAGTGCCAATCTGTCAAAGCCAAGCCGCGCGCCTCTTTTAGTTTCGCGTGTTTTTTCTCTCTCCCATGTTCGTACTTACGTGTTGCATGCATATTTTTGAAACGAAGAACTATATTACAGATGGCTACGACCATGCAGAGAGGTGATGCAATATCCGAGGGTGAGAGGGACAATAAAGTTGAAAATGTAACTGCTTTGTAAGTGAGTAGACAAGAGTATAAATGAGTTCACAGTGTGAACTATGCAATGCAAAAGTAGCTTTACTATATTTAAACGGTATGACAAAACGAACACAATCTCCCACTGCCCGTGCATCCACTTAATATGCATTTATATAAATGATGCAGGAGCCCTTTGTTGCAAAGCCCGCAGTAATGAGCGCACGTGAATCCGGTTGTTGTTCCTTCCGAGCCTTCGATAGCCTCAACAATAATTATACACTACTGGAACGCTTTCCGTGTAATAGAGGAGAAGCTGGTTCTGGTTCGGCTAAGCCGTTGCTCTCTGGTTGCTTTCGCTTCCATTTTCCTCACTAAAAATTGGCTCATCAGCTCTTCTGGCTGGGAGCTGCCTCCTCCCTTTGTTCTGAGAGCAGCAGCGTTCCTGCTTGCTGGGGCACGAGCACCCTTCACTTTATAGGTAACTTTAGGTTAGTCCAGCAAGGCTGCGGGTCGCTGGCGTGTTACCGGGGACGAATCGACCCAAAAATACCCGGACAGCGGTAGAAACGGGCCCGGGTGCTGGGAATGGAATCGAGCCAACGGCGTGCGTAAGTGCGGGGATGCAATAAATAACTTTATAGCGCTGTAGGCCGCAGAGTCGGGGAGGTCGGGGGAATCCTCGTTTTGATTTATGTGTTTGGGGTAGCTGTCACGAGCCGGCGAACGAAACCGTCCAACGTTTTTATTCCACTTTTAATAAGCGCTGCTATGCAGACCAGCAAGGCCATTTCATTCCATTTCTGTTCAGGCCATCGCCTACTGTATATATCCATTTTCGGTCCTCCAGGGCACCCGTTTGGATTAAGGACTGTGTTTATCAAGTTTATGGGCGGATTTTATACCAGAATGGTGGGGCTCGCGCTTCATGATTTTCTCAATGGTCGCCGAACGTTGTTGCATGTTATATATAATCATTTTCAACCTGTTTCGTAATTTGTATGATTTATATGATGATTGTATTTCAAACGTTTAATGTTATTTTACTATTAATATTAAAACTACTATTGTTATTTTTAGGCTATTGTTAGGCTATTATTATTATTATTATTATTATTATTTTTATTATGTAATTATCTGTTTATCTGTTTTTTAATTGTCTGGGGATATTATGTAACTATAAATTATTAAATATTGCAGGACAGAAAAGTAGGCCATTCTTTTTCACAAGGCCAGGAGAGCTTGTTATGCTGTTAAGCGCTGACGAAGAAATGCGATTTAACTACAGATTATCAGTATCACGTGTTTATTCCTTTATTCATCTGTATATTTTCAGTGTTTGAATAAGAGCGCATGCATGGTTTGGATTTTCAAATGGCCCTTCCCGCTGTCAGTAAATCCGTTAGGAAGGCCAAAGGTTCTGTTTTAAATGATTAGAAATATCATACTTAATTCAATACATGTTGAAAATCAATAGGAGTAAGGGACTTTGGGATACAGCGTAAATATTTTCGTTGGCCTCGAATTTCTCTCTGTATTCCCGAACATAATTTAAGGTTAACATGTCGGTCAACAGTGGCCAACCATCAAATTGTCTTCGAGGTCAATTTCTCTACATGAGGTCTGATGTTCTCTATTGGATTTTTGGCGACCCCGTTTTGATTGCATCTCTCCCTTTTTCTGTTCCTCTACTTACAGTTCCTTCTCGTTATCAAGAAGTTGTATCCTTGCATAAAATCTAGAAGTGATAAAGGACAATATCTCGGTAAGTGATTCAATCTTTTTTTGCGTTTGACAGTGATTTATACCCTTTGGTTATGTGTTTTGGGAAGAGACTATTTTCTTTTTTCAATTTCGATTTTTTTTTAAAACATTGGTATTATTATGAAATCTGAATTTATATTTTTACTGATTCAAATAATAAAACAAATTTGAAAATTCGCATGCTTTATTAAAATGTTTTAATTTCAGATACATTTTCATACAACGCAACATCAGATTTTTAGCTGCAATAGCATGTTATGCAGTACCATACAAATGCATGTTTGATTGCATATAATGAACCCAATTTTGAATTTTTGGCAATTATACCTTTGCATACTGGGGGAACAAATTTCATAAAAAATTGTACAGGCCCCTATGCTATAGGGCTATATTTATAGATGCGCATCTTGTGTGTGCTGCATCCACATTGTATTTTGAAATGTATACAAAGAATGTTGCCATTAGGAAAGAAAAAAAAAACAGTTCATGCTTAACCGAGACAGTCTATGAAATCTGCATTGCAGTGATATAGCAGTATAGTGATTTAGATGGTGATTACATACTTTTTTTTTCATTTTTGGGGCTGCTCATGCACAACGTTTATTTGCAGAGTCTTTGAAAAAAATCGTTTGACACCTTAAATAATTGCTAAGCAAACGGTGACTCGCAACTCACAGTAAGTCTCACGCTAGAATAACATTCACAACATGTTTTTGCCATGTAAATAAACACCTAAACAACAGCATTAACAGATTAATTGTTTTGCCAAAAGGCTACTGGAGCTATTTGCTGTGTTGTCGTATGCCGTATATTAATTTCAGGGGCACAAAAATCTGAAAAAAAAGAAAAGAAAAGAAAAATAAAACATATAATACAATTCTTCTACAAATCAAAACTTTTTTCTTTTCATCACTGTTCTTCAAAAAATTTAATTTAGTATAAATGTATAAATGACGTAGCACAAACTAAAATACTCCATACAGCTGTGTAGAAAACGTAATCTGTATAATCTACAATTTTAATATTTCTTTAATGTCCTGTTTCAACACAGACATACATTAGAATTAAAATCCTTTTAATCGAATTCATTAATTTTAATTAAAAAAAAAAAAAGAGTATCCAGGGATCCACGTGAAGTAGGGTAGAATGTCCGGAAGTGTAGTTTTGTTTGTGGTTTCTCGAGATGTACATCCACGGAAATCGCTTCAATTTTGTCTTTTTTTTTTTTTTTTTTTTTTGCTATTCCATTGGAAATGAAAGACAAATGTAACATCCATCACCGCGCAGCTCAATATGCTGTCCTTTTTGAAAATTACCAATATGATTCCCAGTCCATGAAAACCAGCATGTCATAATCCGAACTGTGAAATTCGACCCACTGTCTGAAAATAACAGTTTGTTAATGTTTATATCACAGCTGAAAGATAGCGAAATGGAAGAGTAGAAATTGTGTTTTCTGCATTTCGTTGCCTCAGCCCACGTGTTAGTTAATTAGTGCCCTTTTAAGTGGCTCCCCATTGGATCCTTTTAGCAAAGGTTGCAAAATAAGGAACAATGCCGTTTAGTAAAAAGTTGCAGACACCTACATTTTTGCCTTGTGCCTTCCTCCCACACCGTTGGTGATGCTCTCTATTCAAGCACCTAGAAGAAATGCATCTTTTTAAAGTTGCCTGTTTACAGCTGCCTGTGTATGGTGGAAGTCATAAATCTTACGTAGCCATAAACGACGGGGGTAGTGTCCTGAATAATAAAAATAGAGAGAGAGAGAGTAAGAGAGAGAGAGGGAGACGTGGTGTTTGGCTTAAGGAGAGAGAAGTAGCAATCTCTCTTGAACACCTTCGTGGTGTTTTTTTTTTGTTTTTTTTCCATTTTGCTCTCGCGCCGGCTTTCTTCCTCGTTTTCTTTTCGCGTTTTTCCATTCTGTCCTCCATCCTTAAAGGATATGTTGATATTTTTGTCCTTTTTGTAGCCTACAGTAAAAACAAAAGAAACTCTCTCGTCTATTTTTTAACGTGCACGCGCCATCCACGATTCTCGAAGAACTTGTGTGACCAGGACTCGACACAGCTCCTTAATATTAAAAAAAAAAATCTTTCTTTTTTCTTTTTGGTGTTTTGTTTTCACACCCCTCCCTCAGGTCTCAAGTCCGCCTGTTGTCTGTTCTCTTGTTCTTAAACCCCCACCTCATTGGTTTTTATATTTTGCGCATAAGTTATTATACTAGTTGGGTGTGTTGGCAGGGATGTGATGAAATATTAACAATACAGATAGAATGTTGTTTCTGCCTCAAGCTAGAGGCAAGCCGGCGCTGAGAACGTACTTCCTGGTAATTTAATATACACCGGTAGAGTAAGAGAGGGAGAGAGAAATGGGTCCTCTCTGCTATAGTTGCCTATTAAACAATGTTACTAGAGCATAATAGTTAAACCATACAAGTGAAATAGACTCGGGAAAAAAAAAAAACTCTTCAGCTTCCGTTATAGACCCTTATCTTGTCCCGAGCGCCTGCAATTAGCATAAGTTTTCACTGGTGACGCTGTTTGATGGGGATTAACGCTTGCGCCTCTCACATCCAGCCTGCTCCGTTATTTCCAATAGCTGGAAAGGCCTGGTGTTGACTACATACAATAACCTAGCAAAGACGAGCAAATAATACCAGCAGACCCCGGGCCCCGACATGAGACGGGGAGATGTTGCGGCGAGTCGGGAGCCCACCTCGGATTATGATGTTCAATTTTGCGCCGTGAGGAAAAGGCGAGGGGAGATTGAAGGCGAAATCTGAGGCCATTGTTATCTGCGAGCAGGGCGTACCAGTCGACAGGGCGGCCAGGAGCAGTGCTGCCTGTCCATTTGCAGCCCCCCTCGCATACCTCAGATCTTTCATGCTAGACCGTCTCCCCCTTTCGCGAGCCGAGGGGAATCGTCCAGCAGCGCCCGCACTCTGGCGCGGGGCAGCCGTGCTCGAGATACCCGGCGTTTGACGCGCGCTGTCTGGCTGGAATATCGAAACTGGTATGAGCTTTGGGCTTTTTTATTGATTGCAGCGTGGCCGAATGTGGAAAATATGATGCCTGCCCGCGCGTCTCTCGTCAGAGGCTAAGGTAAGCTGGTCTGAAATAGGCTATCAGTTTGTGAATGGCGGTATGTGTGTCCTAGTGATTTATGACCGTATGACTCCAAACGCGGTTCAAGAAGAGTTCACAATGCTTTAAGCTTCAATTGAAGCTGGAGCTTTCTTTCGCTACCTCTGAATAAATGCACCCCAGATTGTGTTATCTAGTCTAATTTTGGCTTTGTTACATAACAAAGGAAATCATTTTTGGGGGATGTTTGTTTTCATATATAGCTTTGGTTGAAAAGCGTGCGTTTCATTTTTCAAGACTGAGTTGGTGTTTTTACGCGAGCAAAAAATGCGGTAGTTAAACGTCGGTATGAAATATTCAAATGATTTTAACGATTTCAGTAAATGCTTCGATTGGCACCAAGGTGTGTTTTCATTTGATATTGAATTTGCACGTTCAAGGCCTATTCTTTCCGAATGCAAAGACTGTGGGTGTCTTTAATCGAAATATTTTCTTACTATATTTTTGGGGTTTATGTGTAAGATATCCTTTAGAAATTTACATAAATATCAGCCAACTTATTTTCGAATAGCAGAGAGGCGCCAAAGCAATGTTATGTTGTTTTTGTTGACGTTTGGGTTGGTCCTGCTCCTACTACGTCCGCTCGCGACTCCGTAATTGTGTTAGGGTTGGATCTACAGAAAAGTTGGTTATTGTGTTACCGTAACAAGAGGGCTAAGACATTACGTGTTCCATTTAATGGAACTGCGATATGATTTCATATCTATTATGCCTGTTTTTATATCCCCCTCTTCCTCTCCCCTTTCTCTCCCCTGAACAATTCCTTAGAGTAAATGATTAGGATTCCGGCCGTCCTCTTCGAAGATAAATGACCGACATTTGTGACGTGTTGAGACTCAGTCGATGTCCAAAAGCTGTAGCTCATATTTACGCTTTATGTAACAGAAACACAAACCTCTCCTCAGTATTTACAGATTTATTTCTAAATAATAGAATATTCATTGCAGGATTAGAAATATATAAAGCAGAGAAATACATTTTATAATCAGAAAGAATGATCTTTTCGAGAAAGACAAATTCACCGACTATTCTGTTTCATGTTAACAAAGGATTATTTTTTCCTTTACGAGTTGAGCTTCTACAATAATGAATTTAGGATCCATGAAGCTTATAATTTTGGTTCAAAATGCTATGGCAGCTTTTAAACGCTTTTTCTTTTGTTTTTAAACAAACAAAAGAAAAAAAAATCCACATATTGTTTTAGAACAATATGATGTCAGGATGATTAATTCTAATAATATTTCAAAACCACGTGCTATTTTGTGGAACATTTTACTGCTATTATTATTATTATTATTATTGGATAGATAGACCAGTATTATTCTTTACTTGATCAAATTAATATTTGTTCTTATCTTTTCTTTTTTTGCATTTGATTTTCGCAACGAAAGCAAATAATTAAATAAATTAATAAACAAGCAAAAGACGCTAAACAGAGTTTACGTAAAACAGGCCTTCGTTAAATTTATTATGCATGTGTATGTATCCATCGAAATATAACACAGCCTTTTAGCCTTCCCGTCATTCTAGTACATATGTATCATTTATGGTAATATACACAACTAATTTTAAATTCCCAGCTTAGGCATACAATGTGTAGCTATGCAGGAAGGGCAGGAAATAATTACAAAAATTGTATTGTCTACTGTGTAGTGAACTTGCAAGTATCTGATAAAACAAAAGCCACAGTAGTCCTCCTAAAACATCTTACGCAATCTCTTGGCTTCCCCTTAGTCTTTTTAATAACATTTACTACCCAGGCGAGTGAGTGAGAATAAATGCCAGGTGCCTGTAAGTGTTTGAGTGATCGTTTTCGCCCGGTCCTCTCAGCAACCCCAGAGCCAAGCTGCGAGGTCTTGAGCTTTTTAAAGGGCTGGATTTGTCTATTTCGGTCCAGCGACCATTATGAATAACACCAACCGAAGCTTCCGGTGAAGCTTTCCCTATGCGTTCATAAAGGCCAGCAACAAAGTTAAAGAAACACAATGCCGGTTTGTCAGGTTTTAATGTTGCCCAAATACGTTTGTTTGTAACTGGAGAAAGCCCTCCAAAGATGGCCTTTGTGTCGGAAGCAAGAGCTCTCATATGTCCGCAGAGCTAGCCTGTATTGTCCATATTTGTTTTTTCTCTTTTAATAACGCTGTGCTGTCTTTTATTGTATGTGTTCAGTCATGTTATAATTGCAAAAACGAAATATGTTTTTACACAATATCAGAAGCTCAGAATGGAGCCCTGAGTCAGGAATTATCTACCAAGAACACAAACTGGCCAGTGATTTCTAACATCAACATTTTTATAATAGGAGAGAATTTATTTATTTATTTATTTATTATACTTGCATATGAGAAAGAAGAACGACCACAACACAAAACATTTATTTAAAGGACAGAAGCATGATAAATCTGTAATAAAAAAGTGCAATTTAAATAACATGCAATAGAAATAAAAATTTAATGAAACAATTTTGATGAAATGTAGTCCTCCAGTTCTAACTCTTATGTGTGGTTTGTTATGATGTGCACAAGAGAGAAAGTGAGAGGGGGGGGGAGAAAAAGAGAGAGAGAGAGCATCTGCAGGCTGCGTTGTGGGAACATGCTATTCATGTCATGGCGTCTTTCAGTGCAGTAAGATGGATTTACCTCGCGCCCCTCTTATTATGTGCCTCTTATAACCTTTCAGGTCAGCTTCCAAGAGGCCATTGGAAAGAGACCGTCACGTGACATCTAGTGCCAATGTTCTTCCAGAAGGTCGTCAGGACCCTGGTAGCCGGTAACTCGATTTTTGGAAATGCAGAAAACGACCTACTACGACAACTCGACACTTTTCGGAGGATACTCGTACCAGGGGGCAAACGGTTTTGGCTATGATGCCCCGGCACCAGCCTTCCAGAACTCAGCGCATCTTGAGGGTGACTACCAAAGGTCTGCATGCTCCCTACAGTCGCTCGGCACCAGCGCACCCCCACAGCCTCAGCATGCCAAGACGAAAGAGCTTAATGGCAGCTGCATGCGGCCCAGTCTGCCACCTGAACACCACCCACCCCCCCAGGTTTCCCCTCCTCAGAACGCTGTAAACGTTGCTGCCTCAAATGCCACCCAGCAGCCAGGCGGCAGTGGTGGTGGCGGGGCCGGCAGCGGGGGCACGGCCAAATCGTCATCCAAGTCGTCCTCTCTGGCCCCAAACCCAGCTCTCACGAAGCAAATCTTTCCTTGGATGAAGGAGTCACGTCAGAACACCAAGCAAAAAAACAGCTCCCCTAGTGCAAGCTCAGCTAACGGTGTGTTTGCCAAACCCCCTCTCTTCTCTTCTCCTCTGTTCTATTCTCTCCACTTCTCACCCTTCTTGACCGAGACAGATGTTGGCCAACATTATTAGCTTGAAATGGGATACAATGGGGGTGGGACTAAATCAGGCCATGCTCATTTCAAATGTGTTCAATATTTTTTAGCAATTGGATGTTTAACAAGGGGACAGGCCGGTGTATTTCAATGTATTGTACAAGCAAAATAATTCTCAGAATTGTGATGATTATATGTTTACACACACTCTGAATACCTCTGACTATAAAAAAAAAAAAAAAAAAACACAAACACAAAGTACACAAACATTATTGTTCAGATTTTTGATAGCAGCAATGCCACATCACTTGTCATACATAATTATTGTGTCCAGATAACAGGAGATTTATCCCACAAGCCTCTGAATCTGCATGTAGAGGTTTCTAGCGTCTTAATCCTCCCTGTAAACCATTCAAAAGACAAACCATGTAGCAAACACACCGTTGCCTAGTGCACAGTATGAATCTGGCCCTGGGCTTTAGTTGTAATGTGATTTACATACACAAGGTCAATGTTAGGGCATGCGTCTCTTAATAAATGCCAAAGTTATGAAGTGTTGACAACCAATATCAGGGGGATAAGTTTTTCATGGCCGGCTTTATTAGTGGGAACGATGCATTCAATTTCCGTGTGGAGTAATTATGTTTTATTTCATTCTCACCCCAGCGGAGAGCAGCGGTGGTGAGAAAAGCCCTCCGGGTTCTGCAGCTTCCAAGAGAGCACGCACCGCTTACACCAGCGCTCAGCTGGTGGAGCTCGAGAAGGAGTTTCACTTCAACCGATACCTGTGCCGGCCGCGGCGCGTGGAGATGGCCAATCTGCTCAACCTTAGCGAGCGGCAGATCAAGATTTGGTTCCAGAACAGGCGGATGAAGTACAAGAAGGATCAAAAGTCGAAAGGTATCGGCTCGTCCTCTGGGGGGCCGTCCCCCACAGGAAGCCCACCTCTCCCAATGCAGTCCTCAGCTGGTTTCATGAACTCTATGCACTCAATGGGCAGTTATGATGCTCCCTCCCCACCAACTTTTAACAAGCCCCATCAAAATGCATACGCCATGTCAACAGCCTATCAGAACCCAATGAAAGGTTGCCCACCCCAACAGAAGTATGGAAACACTGCACCGGATTATGACCCACACGGGCTACAGGGTAACAGTGGCACCTACGGGACACCAAACATGCAGGGTAGCCCCGTGTATGTGGGAGGTAGCTATGTTGATGCCATGCCTGCCACTGGGCCTTCTATGTATGGCCTCAATCACCTACCACACCACCAGTCGGCAAGCATGGACTACAACGGTGCCACACAGATGCCGGCGAACCAGCACCATGGACCGTGTGACCCACATCCGACATACACGGATCTGTCTGCGCACCATCCTTCTCAGGGTAGAATCCAAGAAGCACCCAAGTTGACTCATCTGTAGCAGGTTTGGACAAAAAAAAGAAAAAAGAAAAAAACAGGAAAAATAAAGAAAAAAACGAAAGGAAGACAAGACAAAACAGACTAACCCATGGGGCGATGCAATGGGGTTGAAAAAGATGATCCAGTGGTTTCTTGCCATGACTAGAGCACCGGTTTGTGTCAATGTTGTCCTTCCATTCATACCTGAATTTAGTGTCCATAGGTCTAAATACCCCTTTAAAATGACACACTTCATGAACAGTGGCTAGTTTATGCCAAGGAATAGACTGTCTAGCTGTTTGACCTCATTACATCATCCTAAATGTTTGTGTACTTCTTCAGCATTATCGCTGCATTCCTCACACCTTGGAGGGCGGTACGATAAAGCTTACATTTAAACTTACTGGTGCAAGAAAACCACTGGATTGTTTTCGTCCACCACCCTTATTTCACATACCTCTTTTTTTAAACGTCTCAAAAAACCAGTCGATTTTTTTATCAACTTGTTCCCAAAACAGCAGCAGACTGGCACCTTGTCTTTAGCAAGACACGGTGATCAAGATATTCATCTCTTTTAAGTCCGTTTTACACTATGCTACCTATCACTATTAATGAGAAGTGAATAAAATTTTGTTATGGCTTTGACACAGGGTAAAAAGGAAGAGTTGAGAATAGGCTACTAGTAAATTAAAGTTCATTCCCTCGTTCTCAACTCGCTGCCCCCCCTCTCCCTCTCTCTCTCCCTCATACTCCTTCCCCAGTTCTTTATCTTTCCCAATCTTTGGGTTCGCCTACATTAGTCCAAACTAATATGAAAGGCCCACATTTTCTCATATCTTGACTTAACGTGGAAACAGGGTATATTTGAACAAAAATGCATGTCCGGGAAACCAAGCTACGGCGCAGACGTCTTTGTTTACGCCTAATGCGCTCTCGTCTGGGCATCATTGTTGCACTTAGAGTTTACATTTAATGGGTGAGGAAGAAGAGTAAATCTTATTTTGAAACGGAAGACCTTCAATCAGCGTCTTTCGCTAAGTGTGTTCAAGTGAACATTCATAAATATATATTTATTTGTTATAGCCAGTTTAAATACTTTCTTTTTTGTATTATTTATCCCCATGTATTTATATCGATAAAATGTACTTTTTTAGTATCTACCTGTTATAAAAAGACGCTGTGTTCTTGTCATTGTAACAAATTAATTTTTAGTTCTTGTATTTTAGAGATATGTAGGTTTATGTTACCCTTGTATAAATAATGTCTTGACTTGTACAGGGGGCGCAAGAACGGAATCAAACCGTTCCCGCATAGTCGAGATTTAGACGAAATATAGCGAAACATTTTGAGAACTTCATTTGTCCTTTGTAACTACTTTTATTTCCTTGTTAAGAGTTGGTTGTTGAACAATTCTTTAATAAAATGTTATGTTATTCATTTCCACTCTAGAAGTTCATGAGTTTACTAAACAGACTCACACGAATATACAGGCAAAGACTGAAGGGGGTGGGGGTAGGGGTTCCTCAAGGCCTGTGAAAGAGCCCTGGAGGCCGCGCCTGCAATGGTCACGTGAAGGGAGTCCAATAAAATCGCCGAACACTCTTCTTACTGGTTATGGAATTAAAACAAATGATTACTATAATAATCTCAAGTTTAAAGAAGAAAGGTACAGATAATAGATGACTAAACATATTTTTGCTTGTTGGATCTCCATCGATTATTGTAGGGGAAAAAAGGAGCCGCGTTGCTGTCCGTGCTCATTTATTAACAACAGATTTGATTTTAGCATGCCCAGGCTTTAGACAAATCTAGACAAAGAAATTCGGAACCGCGTGAATTCAGAATAAACAAATATTACAACAACAGTAACATGAAATAATTTACATGGCATGCACAAAAAATAAACAACACCAACGCGACGTTTAGCGGTTTGCGTTTAGCCTCTCTCTGATTTGATGTGTTTGATTAAACCTTTTATACAGTTAGACATTTATACTACCTTAATGTGTCTAAATATATAATAAAAACATCAAAGCTATTATCAGAATAAAAAGGGCACAAAGAAGCTTTTTTTTTTTTTTTTTTTTGCATTTTAACTAAATACACAAAATACAGTCACGTGAAAGTAGCCTACGAACGTATCAAACAGTCAAATATTCTTACTTTTTCATGCTAGATAGATAGATAGATACATACATAGATACATACATTCATACAACATAGAATATATCTTAGGAAATGAATTAAAAACCGCTGTCCATATGACAAAAATCCCTTTAAGCATTTAACGCAAATAGTTGTTCAATTCGTCCCAGAATATTATCATTATTTTCCAGTGGGAAAAAAATCCAGTTGAAAAAAGGATCACTTGACATTTTTTAATGCTAGTACAGTCCGAAAAAGAAACATAAAAACGCATAAACAATAAATAAAGAGAGAGATTATCGGTGCGTCCCAGTCCTTCGCAGTCAACTCCGTTCTGTAAGGAGGGCCTTTTAGATTGACCCCTTTCCAAAGTGCCCACGGCCTACAGCTTGCTTTGTATTTCCTTTAAAATTCCCAGACACCCACACAGGGTTACAGCCTATCTGTTTCCACTGTTCGTTTAGACGAGAAAAACGACGAAACGAAGCTCGGGCTGCAAATCCGAAATACTTGTGAAGTCGAATACAGATTACAGCTGGCTGCAACACAGTTTAGTTTTAATCTCTAATCCTATCGATGCGACGCGCCAATAGAATTTATCCAATGCGGAAAAAAATTATTCTGGTGAAAAAAATCCACAAATCTACGAGGGAATAATGGGGGTTTTCTTTGTTGTGATCTTGTAGGAAAAAGGCGAATTCTTGAGGGTGGCTGCTGTCAAGCGCTTTGCCGGCGAAAAGATTGATCACCCTTGCTGCCTCTCTACTCCTGCTCTAAAAATATCTACCCCCTTTTCCCATTCGTTTTAAACTTTGACGCAACCAATTTTGCTTAGTTTTTCATCAACTAACATTATATTGTTGCTTTCTTCGTCCAAGGTGCAATAGAAATTCAAGTCAACACATCAGCAATTTCCATTCTGAACGCGACCTCACGATGAACTTTTGGTTGTTGTCAGAGTCAACAAATGTTTCACACACACCGCTAACAACTATTTTTCGTGCGGTATTATACGTGTAATCTGCACCTTCATTTTAGTAAATAAGCAAAATATTTACAGAAATATTATTTGACAATTCTCCAACTTGTATTTAGTGCAAACTTACGCGCTTTACGGTCCCAGTTTTCAGCAATTCTTCAGAGGCTGTGTTAAAAAAAAAAAAAAAAAAATCTAATTAAAGGTAAACCCCAAAATAATTTATTTGTATAGTAATGGTTGGGAATCTCCTATTCGGCAAATGTGGCGGACACTCTCACCATCACTCTTGTACATCCTTATTTATGTGCTTGATAAAAGAAATATTTCTACACCTACCTACATCTCTTGTCTGTTACTCTTGTCAAAAGTTTTAAGATTAATGACCCTTGATTGTAAATACGTAAGAAGCCATATTGTGGATGTACTTATCAGGCAAGGCCTGTGAATTACATCACCGGTAGTTCTGCATTTGGATTGTTATTGTCTAACATAAGAGGCCTGCACTTTACCTCTCACGACAAAACAGGACTCTCCGAACACATGGCAGCCGAGAGCCTTTTTTTTTTATTATTATTTCGTCCGTGTTACAATAAGAACTGAATTATAATATCCTGCTGTATTTTTTATCAATTCAGACAAATATTGCTTTCTTTTGCCACCAGGCCCCGAATTTCGATTGGCTGAGATGAGTCATGTGACCAGGAATTGGCTGCAATTTCGCCCATAGTCTTCAGTTTAGTAGACCCTGGTCCCCATACGCTAGTAATATCACCAATATACACAATTATTAAAGCCCGCAAATGCCGTCATAGCAGGAACGCAAAATAAATCCTAGCCTTTTGGATGTTATTTTTTGCGTATGTTGGTGTCGCTGGACGCCCTTTTTGCCCAGGCGAAGCGATGAATTTTGAATTTGAGAGGGAGATTGGGTTCATCAACAGCCAGCCTTCCCTTGCAGAGTGCCTGACGTCTTTCCCCGCTGTCCTGGAGTCATTTCAAACTTCATCAATCAAGGACTCGACAGCAATTCCACCTCCTTTCGAGCACACCATCCCTAGTCTGAGTCCCTGCACAGGCAACCAGGCGCGACCGAGGAGCCAAAAGCGAACTGCCTCCAATGGCCTCCAGCTCCGGACACAAACAGCACCGCCGACGCAGCACCAGCAAGGCCCGGCCCCGCTGTCGGGTGGCGCGCCCCTGGCCCACGAGTTCCCATGGATGAAAGAGAAAAAATCCTCGAAGAAGTGCCCCAAGCCCGGAGCCACTGCTGCTGCCGCAGCAGCCTCCCCTTCTCAGGCATCCTCCGGCTACACAACCGCGGGACTGGAGTCCCCGACAGGTACGTTTATCAAAGCAGTGAACGCGTTTGTTCTGCATTTTGGACATTTTCCCCTGAATGATTCGTGACTGGAATAGATGTCAATGTAGCTGAAACTCTAAAAAATTTAACTGTCTTTAATTATAGCCTAAACAGAATTATTACAGTGTGATGCTTGGATTTTTTATGCAATTTAAAAAAAACCTGCCCTTTCGAATTTGTTCTTTGTCCTGTTTGTATGGGATGTACGGCATAACCTGCTTTGGATGGGCTAGCATTCGAGCATGTATTTAGGAATAATTGTGTAATTTCATTTGATGTCTACATTTCAAGCATCATTAAGCATGCATGATTGTTGTGTATATATATATATATATATATATTTTTTTTTTTTTTTTTTAAACCCCGTCCCAGTAATGTCTTTAAAAGATAAAAAGGCATCCCCTCCCCCATTTCTTGGCACATATACAAAACTGTGCACATTCTGAAAGATTACGTTGCCATCCTGCAGATAGTAGATCTTGATCTATAATAACGATTTAATCGCAATTGATGTCAGCTGAGGCTCGATATTTATTCATAACCATGTTTCATGGCTTGGGGAGCCATTTTGGGTAACAGTATATATTGTGAAAGCTGTGGAACGCAACAAAATATGGGGCTTGCTGAAATAAAGCTTGTACACCACGCTGGTCTAATACCACAAGACATGCCTAACCATTGCAGTCATTGCTACATGACAAGCCCAAACCACAGGGCTGTTCTACACTGGGATTTTATTGTCATCTGGACAATTTCTCACATGAAGTTCGATGACTTCGCCTTTTGTATGGGACTTATTTCTGTTTTGATTCTTGCAGAGGCTCAAGGTGGACTGGATAATGGCAGCGGTTCACGGAGGCTGAGGACCGCATACACCAACACGCAGCTACTTGAATTGGAGAAGGAGTTTCACTTTAACAAATACCTCTGTCGGCCCCGGCGCGTTGAAATAGCAGCACTTTTGGATCTAACCGAGCGCCAAGTCAAAGTGTGGTTTCAAAATCGACGCATGAAGCACAAAAGACAAACTACGCACCACCGGGACGGGCAAGAAGGCGAGCCCAGCGGTTTTGAGCTCCTGGAGGGAACCGACGCTACTTCACCGTATTCGAGCCAATCGTTGGAAGTATCTGGTTCTGGCTCCGGTTCTGCAGCAGCCTCCGAGAGTGAGACTTGCCCGACAGCTGCCTCCTACACGAACAGTGCGGACAAAAGCCAGCCCACGCCTGAAGAGGGCCAGGCGAACCAGTCGGAGCCTGCATCTGTTCCTGACACAGCGGTTCACTCCCCCCCGTATCCAACGCCTACTGCAGATAACCCCAGCACAATGGCTGAGGGCCGAGAAGCTGGGCCGGAGCATTCGTTCACAGAGCCGCAGGATGCCACCTCTTTACCCGATTTGAATTTCTTTTCGACGGACTCCTGCCTACAGATTTCGGACGCTTTATCGCCGAGCTTGCAGAGCTCACTGGACAGTCCAGTTGACTTCTCCGAGGAAGATTTTGACTTGTTTACGAGCACCCTTTGTACTATAGATTTGCAGCATTTACAGTTCTGAACTATTACATCACAACGCATACAAGAACAATCGAACTCCATCTAATTGCAGTGTCATGAATGCTTTTCGACCGCAACATTCCTATAATAAGACATTAAAAAGTGAAAAAGAGACATCTACCTAAACAGTTTTTTAAAAAACAAAAAGGCGTGAAACAATGCCTAAAAGGAAATAAATTGTCCATTATTTTGAAAATACGATGATGTAATCTTTTTGAATACACATCGGGATGGCCCCTGTCGAAGTTTCAGGTATTTTATTGCCTTTTGATTCTCGGATTTTAGTTTATGTCGACTAACAGATGAATGGTTGCGGACTTTTTCAGTGAAACTCAATCATTGGAATCTCAGGAATTGTGTGTGACATAAGGGTAGTTGAACTGCTTTTAGGAATTCTCCCAAGGCGGGCGTTGTCCCTATTGAATAATTTTAGAACTAGTTTATTTATTGAGATTCTTTAATAGTAAATTTCAAATTTATTTATTGTACGTTATTTTCATAGTTGAAATAATAAAAAAATAAAATAAAAAACATAAATTGGTGGAGCGAGTGTGATTGATTCTCTAAGCTTTAATGAACTCTTTCATTTAAATGTTTAATATTTGAATATAAATCAAGACATTAATTTTAAGAATTTGTTATTTTTCCTTGGTATTGATGCATTGTGAGGAAACTACACAGTTCAGTCCGCAGGTTGAATTAGCCTAATGTTTGAAGAACGTTATTAAGCGTATAGCCTATGCAAAGATTATTCTTATAATACTTATTATTATTATTATTATTATTATTATCATTATTATGTTATTATAATGTGATGAGGGATATTCTGTGTTATTAGTATTTCGTACGATAAAGAGGTGGAAACTGCATACGCTCAAGAAAAAAAGAATAAGCCACTAAACTTGTTGTAAAATTCTAAAATCTGTTTTTAAAACAAGTAATAAATCGACGAATCTTTTTAAACAAAGCAGCACAAACAGTGATTATCATGAACTTGAAATGAAAATTTAAAACAATATAGGCTATTTTTTACAAAATCGGCTGTGGTTGATATCATGAGACGTAAAAGGGTGCAGCACGGATATTATTTATTTTTAGATGGATGTTTAAACAAGCCAAAAAAAAAAAAAAAGTCGCGGGATAATCTGCAGGAGGGTCAGGCGGTTGACTGGGCTGTGGGCTCCCATGGCTGCACTCGCCCTGATGCAAAATGGCGCTCGAAACACAATGAAGGATATGAACAATAAAGCGGCAGCCATTATGGATAGTTTAGGCTGCAGCTGCGAGCGGGATGCTCCGAGCTGGCTCGTTGTCAATTGAAAACATCAATTTAGACAAACACGGGCCAGGATTGTATCAGTTAAAACAACGATTCTTTAATTATTATTTAATATCAAATTATTATTTGACACCATATTAAACAGCTGGATCTGTGCTCTTATGGAGATCGTCTTACAATAACACAGTGGTTTATAGCTAATAATAATGCTAATTATCATTATTATTCACATCCCTACTTTTTAATTTATTATCAGACTGTAAGAGTAAAACCTTAAAACACTCCATGTGGCACAAAAAGCCTTTGATAAATATTATTGCCCATGTTATTATTCCTATTGGTCTTTGACCCAGATAGAATGTAGCCTACACAATGTTTTCCTCACCCAACTCAGACTTCTGTTATATCCCTGTTATGAATTCGAAGCAGCAAACAAAACAACATTTCAATGCAATTTAAATGTCTGAATAGGTCTTTTTTGCGTGGTTTACATGAGCAGTACCAGTAAATAACCCCTGTGTGCACTGAACAGGTGCTCTGCTCATATTACTGGAAAGGTGGATCTGGTCACAGTAGCACTATAGCAGCTAGAGTTTAACGCTGTATGTGTACAAGAGCCACACACTGTATTAATACACTCACCTGCATTCATCAGAAATAAGGGCAACTGAATGATATTCAATCTCCAGCAAAAGCTTAAGTTTTCTGTTGTGTCAAGAGTGGAAGTGTGACATACGGATAAATAAAACGACAGATGTCTCTTGTGCTGATTAGTAAAAAAGAGTGTGATTTTGGCCAGCTGGCTGGCATCTATCTCTAACTTTCAGTGTCCATTTCAAGTCATCAAGTTTGATTTCCAGTATTCAGTTATTTCTTGTTTAGGTGCTGGTTTGGGATTTCTTATTTTCCTGATGCCAGCATATACAGCACTCGTTCACACTCTCTCATTTCAGACATCTGCCCTACTTCTGTTTAATTCACCTGAGACAGGTGAGACTTTACATATCAACATATCTCCAAACAAGATAAACAACTTCTTCCCTGCCCGAGGCCACACAAGTTTGGTAAATATTATTAAAAAACTCTAGTCGTGATTTTTCTCCCCATTAGCCTGATAATTTGAGGTGTGGCTGGGTCGTGTTTTATCTCAGTCCCTGCTTTGCTTGGTGGCCTGCCAGCTCGTATTTATCAGCACAGCTCTTTCTGTTTATATATTTCGCAGAGCACAGTACTTTGGGACACTGAAATCTAAAATAAGGAGAGGTGTGGTGGCATAGGGATTTTCTCACATGAGAAAATGGGCCAATGTTTACAGTGGTGCATCCTGGGTAATGCTGTGCCTGAAGCAGTGGTGGGACTAGCCAAGATTAAAGTGGAAATGTCTCCTGCCCTATTTCAGTCAAACCACCATGAAGGCTCAGTTTAATCACTGAAGTGGTTAGGAAACCAAAGTACTTTGTCATTGAACAACAACAATAACAATGGTAACAGCAAAACATTATCTTAGCTTATTTTAGAATGGCCGTATAAGACTTTACGGTTAGCAATGTAAACACATCGTATTGGATTATGAGCTCTGTAAACAGCTCCCTTTGTAGTAACTCTTGTATTCATTTGTTTAGCAAAGACTCTTTGTTCATAAAAGCCTGCGACTACACAGCTACTGGTCATATGCTTATCAAATGAAGCATTAGCATGACTGTGGATCAAAACGGTAACTGCCAATTTAAAAAGAGTCTCAAAGATAACAATGCAATAATAACACTAAGATGCGCCTCTTTGTCCTCTGAAAACAAACAAAATCTGTGTGATTACAATGCCAACTGAAACCTCTCATGTGACATTTCATAACGTGAAACACTTCATAGCTTGACCAGTTCAATTTGCAGAACTCGTTTGGCATACAGCCTTTGCAAATTTTACTGAAAAACAAGACATCGGTTTCATATAAAGTCTCAATTTTTCAAACATTAAGCCATTCTGTAATGTGTAATAGATTGGTATATGTACACTTGAATAGATACAAAAAGAAACTTGACATTTTCACATATACGGACATTTCAAATGCATACAGACTGTCTGATAATCATTATATAATGTTTGAGAAGGACATAATCAAACAGGTATTATAAAGTTTTGGTCCCTCTATTATATCTCTTTTATGTAAAGAATGCTGACAAATAGTGAAAGGAAATTGTCCAAAATAGAAATATTGAAAACAAAGCTTTTGTGGCTTGTACACACAAACCTAATTATAGCATTAGCCATATAGCTATCTGCTAATTACGGCAACTCTCTAAAGGAAACAGAAGCTGTCAATGACAAGTAAATAAAGTGATGGCCAAGTAGCGAGTCAGCCAATACAATAATATCAATTGTAATCCAAAAACTCAATGGTCTACATTATCATTTAGTCTGATCGATCACTATATTCACAGAAATAAAGAATACACAGTTTTGATAACGCTGAACCTTAAACGGTTAGTTTACTCATAAATGAAAATTATGTTATTATTTACTCAAGTTGTTCCAAACCTGTATGAATTTCCTTCTTCTGGTGAACACAAAAGAATATATATTTTGAAGAATGTGTGTAACCAAAAAGGTGATGGTCTTCCATTTTTTCCCCATACTATTGACGTCCATTTTTCCCATAATATAGAAGTCAATGGGGACCAACAAATGTTTCTTCAAAATATCTTAAACGTTTGGAACAACTTTGAGTAATGATCACAGAACATTCATTGTTGGGTGAACTACAGTATCCCTTTAAGTGAAACTGCTCATAAAACCAATACACTCTCTTTGCAATTTGTAACTTGTAACTATAGTTTATGTTTGGGAAAACTGGTGGATAATTCATAAAATTTATATTTCATTAATATGTTTTTGTATAATCTGCTTACACTTTGCCACAGACGCTTAGGGGTAGGGTTAGAGGTGGATTGTCATGCTTACTCTATCTAAAAATCGTGATTTCATACAAATCGAATTGTATATAATACTTAAAAATCACTACCTCGTAAACAGTTTTCTCACAAGATCGGCAGCAAAAAAGTCTAACATCAGGCCGAGCTAAAATAGTCTGTAATAGACATCTCCTGCAGTATTCATTCCTTTTCAATGTTTAAACAATGAAAATAAAGTAATCCTTCAGCATGTTAACATTAGCAGTATGCCAAGAAAGCTCACTGAAAGCATGGTATACATTTCGAAATGTTTTCAAAAGACAGCGACAGCTGGTGATGCACAAAGAATGGGACGGCCTGCATATTGGCTCAAGACCTTGCATGTCTTTCTGCACCAACTTTAAAAAAAAAAACACTACCCTGTTAAATATAAAACTGCTTTTGACTCTGATATGCTTGCAAGGTTTTAATCTAGCAGTACTTGTTAGTCTGTGATTTTTGTCTGTTGATTTAAGTCATTGATGTTAGCGCACCTGAATCTTCAATGACCAGAACTCTTAATAAGATAAATTAGAATAAAGGTTTTCTTGGAACTTAAAAAAAGACTGCAGGAGGAATGACGTCCTTGTGTGTAAAAATGACAAATGCTGCTGGAGTTTATGGTATGCTGATGCCTTCCTTTAACAGCAGAATCAGAAACAGGCGAAAGTATATGAGCTTTTGTGAGCTTGAAGCAGACTCTTCACAGCTGTCCATATCTTCTCAGAGGGTGAGGGGGCATTCACTAACACTTGTACAGTATCTAACAGCAACACATTTTACCCTTAACCCTGCCAACAAGAGAATGTGCCGACAATACCTTGGAGCAATCATGCTCTGTTCTGCTGCTATAGTAGACAAGATGACAGCTTCAAGTCACTCAAAAGCGTAAAGTATCCAGTGACATTCCATTGAAGGCAGCTCACAGGCCAAAGCAGATGTGTATTACATGCAGTCTTTGCACTGATTTACAGTAATAGCTGACAGCTAATAGTTATTTATTTATTTATTTATTTATTTTAACATTGAAATCAGGATTTTAGGTTAAACTGCATTTGAATGTAGGGGAAGTGTACATCTTTGGTCCTGCAGGTGATCACCATTGTTAAAACAAATTTACAACACGTTTAAAATGGCCCTGAAGTATTGAAGTATGACAAATGATTATGAAATGATTATTGGTTTTATTATTATTATTAATATTATTATTAATCTATTAAATATTATATATATATATATATATATATATATATATATATATATATAAATACAAAAATACAATATAAAAGAATATGATTTCTTTTTCAGGAACAGCTTTTCATACTGTCACTTTAGATTAACTGAATGCATCCTTGCTGAATTAAAGTTAAATTTATTTTCAATAGTGTCATGGTTTCCACAAAAATATAAAGCAACCTAACTGTTTTCAACATTGATAATAATAATAATAATAATAATAATGTTTCTTAAGCATGAAATCACCATGTTAGAATGATTTCTGAAGGATCATGTGACACTGAAGACTGGCGTAATGATGGTGAAAATTCAGCTTTGCATTAAATATATTCTCAAAATATAATCAAATAGAAAACAGTTATTTTAAATGATAATAATACTTTATAATATTTTGCAGTATGTTTTGGTGAAATGAATGCTGACCTGGTAAGCTACACACACACACACACACACACACACACACACACATATATATATATATATAGTAAATCTCTGCAAAGACTTTTTTTTCAAATTGAGCTTTAGCTTTCTTTGGTTTTTCTATGAGATCGAAAAGTGCACCACATTAATGTAATTTTCAGTGTCTTCTAAAAAGTGGGAGATGGAATATCCACTCAGAGAGTGCCTATCATATTCCATGGCTTTCTACGCAGACAGCCGACCAATACAGGAAAGAGGTAATGAACAACATATAGAATGTCATGTGACCTCCTGAAAGCTTGGAATAGAAGCAGAGTGCTTTAGCCCACAGTGAGTACAGTATACTCACTTATCATATTTAGCTGCCTACGACATGTAAAATTCAAAATTTGTTTCGCCTCAATGAGCCACTGCAAATGTCCCAATAACACAAAGTAAATAATTGACTTTAAGGCGTTTTATTGACATTACACAAATACGACAGTTTGTAATCTGTAGAGATGCAATGATAAGCATATATCAATCATGCAGAACGAGAGATAAGAGCCATGGATATATTTTCTTTTTATATAAAATTCAATTCATCAGAGCAACAGCCGCTAAGTAAGCAGCATTACCCTCAGGCCACTCCATAAAGCCATACATTGTGCATATTTACAATCTCGCAAATTGTTTGTGTTTGTGTGTGCACGACAAATACACTCACAATCGAGCCTACTAGTACGGTTGACATGTAAGCTGTCAACCATAAATGGACTCCACACATACCAATTCATCTTATAGCAGCATCAGTGGTGACTATCTGTGAGGAAGCAGCATACATTTACCTAATGTGTGACTTATCAATAGCTGTAAGAGTCAAACTCAAGCTTTAGACACTGTGAACTTCAAAAGCAGTTGACCCAGCGATGCAAAATTTCAAGCAAAACATAAAACAAAATATGAAATACAGCTTTTTGGGACAGTACATATTACACCTCTCATTAACAATGAGCACTACCAAAACTTTTCATACAATAATGCTGGCTGTATGAAATGTTGAAGGGCTTAAAAGTAGAATTTTGTAAAAATGTTTTTAAAAAAATATTTTTCAAGTTTGATGTT
>SCHK01163735.1:115-16657 GCA_004124795.1 Poropuntius huangchuchieni | reverse complement strand
TAAACAAAAACTTTTATTTTGGATGCGATTAATCGCTATTACTCGTTTGACAGCACTAATATAAATTAGACAATAATATATCAAAACAATTACTTATATATCCTCAAAACAAGAATGGCAATACAATTTCCTCAATAAAAATATTACAAGAAACCACATTCCAATACATAAATAAATACGCCATGCACTCATAGCATACTATTATTTACGATTGCTAACAAGCCTGATGACATTGTCATAACATATAGCTTAGCACCTGACCTTTATATTTCTCATTATTTCCCATCAAATCACGCTTCACTGGTTTCCTTAAGCATCCAGAGACCCCTCCATCCTCAAACCTCTTGGGTCGTACAGCCCTATTGTAGCCCAATGCGTGTTTGTGCGCGTGTGTCGGCCTATACTTGGGGGTGGGGGTCGCATAAATAAATGACACAGCGGTGGAAGCACAAGTGGCTACTGCAGAATGGCGGAATGAACCGAATGAACCTGACGGCGCTAGCAACAGCAGCAGAAGGAGACAGAGAGAGAGAGGGATGCATGTTAACACACTGGGGTTATGTAATTGCCATGCAGGCTGCAGTGTGCTGCTCTATTTGGCCCCCAGATTGGTGGGGGTGCACATAGAAGGAGACAGCAAGAGACAGAGATAGACACAAAGCAGCAAAGAAGAATCCATCCATAATGAAGCATACACTGAGGCCCTTTCTACACACACTTAATGAAAGCTCACCCCCCCTTTCTCGCAAAACCACAGGAACAATAATGCGGTAAACCCCATATGGGGACAAAAGCATCACTGCACCTCCCTATACATCTGACAAAGCTGACAATACAACTCTGTCAGACATCAATCTAGCCTCCAGACGTCAGATATTTAAGCTAAAGACCCTGTAACGGCAGGAAACAGTCCTCTCAAGCCGAGCAAGAGGGAGCTCTCGGTCAGATGTAATGCTGTCATAGAACAGCCTCGGCAAACAAAGACATTCCCATACTGCCGAGCTGGGGGCAGCAGTTACTATGGGGATACACTTGACCGCAGACAGATATGAGACAAACATTGTCTACACTGTCTGGCTCGCAGGCTAATTTTTTTTACTCGGCTTCCAGCACCAATGCATTTGACTGCAATGGCTAAAGGTGGTGTGTTTGTTGGCCATTTTCTTTTTGAGTTTCTAAAGGTGTATAAACGCCAACTGGTGCACTCTAAAAGAAACAACACAACACAAACGTAAACAGTCAGTTTGTAGGCCATTTCTTTTTGAGTGCACTTGGTGTCCTTGGGTATAAAAACGGCAACATTAACATAACACAAATGCGTAAAATGCAAACACAGCTCGACCTGTAATAGCCCTTAAAGTGACAGTTCAGGCAAAAATGAAAATTCTTGTCGCTCCAAACCTGTATGATCTCATTTTTTACATTTAAATAATGCCCATACCATGACAGTCTGTGATAGCCAATGTTGTTCACGGAGAAAAATGCTCTTCAAAATAGCTTCTTGAGTGTTCTGCAGCAAAAAGATGCAGATTTAGGAATTAAAAAAATTATGATAGAATATTCATTGTGGGTGAACTATCCCTTTAAGAAAGCGACAAACTCAACAACTTGTTTACAGAAAATTCTGCATCTCAGATATCACGTGTACGTAATGAAGCAACACACAACACTTCTCAGAAGCCTTACTTACCGCTACTACATTTAAACACACTCACGTGTTACGGCCCCAAACACGGAAATACAGATTACATTACCTTTGATGTTATGTAATATCTACACAGATTTAATCAAGAGAGTCAGCGGTTGTTTTGAAGCACATTCAGTTTCAAGTCTGTGTCTCTTACCTGCAACGGTCCCCAAAAGCACAGCATCCCTTTTGAAAGAACTTGCAGATCATGGTTGGCTTGCAGCTGCTGAGGTCGTGTAAATATCGACAGTTGTCGCCCTCTTTGCAAAGCCCGTGCATGAAATACCTACAAATGAAAATGTATTTTGAGCTTGAAATGACAACACTCATAGAGAATGCACTGTATTGGATATTACACACTGTGAACAAAGGTTGCTTAATGACATCCTAATATAAAATGATCAATATCCATCTCATACTAATAAGCATCAGAGCTTATGATTCATAATACACTGCCCACATCATTTACTGTATAAACAGCTTGACCCAAATAACCCTTCATATGTGCATGACAATAGTGCTAATGTAAACATTACATATTACTTGGGTTTGTATTCTCAAAAACACCTACTTGCATTTTATACTATTAGATATGTGGGTAAATAAAAAAAGCTTATTTTGTACAGGCATGACTAGACCAGGATAAAGCTTAGTAAATGGATTCATATACATAAATCATCAAGGCTGACACTGACACATTGGCTGCTGCCCAAACTGGTAAACTCAAGGTTTTCAATGGCTTCCTTGAATAGGCTTCTCTTAACTGTCAAACTGACTGCCATATGTGGTGGATGCAGTGCCGTGCTGTTTTTCACAAACACGGATGTTGCAGAGATAAATACAAACAGAGAGGAAGAAATGACCGCAAATAGCAGCCGCTGTCGGACTGATGATCGCTGATCGGTGCGCTACAACAACAAACACACACACACTCCTCCAATTCAGCACAAAGACAGCGGCGCTATCCGATGCCTCGCCATCGACACACGGACAGGCGGTTGCGTTTTATATTTGTGACCGTTTAATAAAGCGACAGTCGCGTTCCTCGACGGATTTTCACTAACCTGCAGGTTACGTGCTTCGTCCAGCCTCCGATAACTGCTGGAGCCGCTGTTGACGCTGCCGCTGCCTCCGCCATTGCTGTTTATGTTGAAGCCCCAGCACCCGGATCTTCCGGAAAGCGGCTGTTCGCGCTCGGCCATTTTCGGAAAACCGAAGGCGTCGAACTTGATCGAGTGTTTTCGGAAAACAAAACCGCATCGTAATCGGGTGTTTTCGGAAAACCGAAGACAAAACACGAGTCAGGTGACTTACTAAAACATTCCAGTAAAGGTAATTGCTAATAAAAATAAGGGAAACACCTCTTCAAATTAATACCCCACATGAAAAAATACTAATTTATAGTAAATACTGTAGTTTTTTTTAACAATACTATAGTAAAGTACTCGAATTAATTTGTTGTGGTAATTCTATAGTTTCTGTGGTAGCCTAATATAACAATTATAATAATATAAACAAATTACTTTACCGAATACTGCACAAAGGTTTCTACAACTATTGGGAATATTATACTACAATACACTACAGTTTACTGTTTTTTTTTGGTTTTGTTTTTTATTATTGTGTGTATACAGTATATAGTTTTAGCTTTTAAGTTTTAGATCAGTTTTAGTTTTAATACTAATTTTGATTGTTTCTGTTGTCCTCATTTGTAAGTCACTTTGGATAAAAGCGTCTGCTAAATGACTAAATGTAAACGTAAAAACTAAAGTATACTACAGTATTTATTGCAGTTTTGTCAGTTCACTATAGTTAATACTACAGTATGCTGTAGCATTCATTAGCAAAGTGTTGTAAATACTATAATATATACAGTATAATACACTTTACTATAGTGGTTTAAAAACACTATTTACTATAAATTACTATTTTTTTTCATGTGGGACATTATCAACATACCCTAAAAATAACATTTATACCTGTTGTTTTGGCTGTTAATATGCTTGTACATTTTAAAATATATTCAAATGTTCTTTTTTTAAATCAGGGACAGACAGTTTGTTGTTAATTTGATTGTACACAAATTAGTGTTCAGCCTACTTTTTGGAGTGAATATTCAGAATAAAATATTAAACATATTCAAATTTTAACATGTATGTACATATTCTTTAAAATTAATCAAGTGTAATTTCCAAACTAATTACTTTAATAGATGTCACATATAATCACTTTCAGTTTCTCTGAAAAGCAAGCAGAATTAGATATTGCTTTTCCTTGTTTCATGTTTAAAAACTTTATGGAGAGTTTCCACGTAAATGCCAAAACCCACTGCTTAGTTGCCAAATATTACACACTTCAAATATAACAAAGAGAAAGTAGGTATAAATAGCAAACATGATAATGTAATGTTTTGCTGGGAATTTTGAAAAGCACACTTTTGCCAAAGCAAATAGAATTTTTCTTGGAATTTGTTTGGAATCCCTTTAAAGAAATCTATTCCTTATTGAACATACCATGTTTAATTTCTGTCCTTATGAGGAAACATTTATAGTTTCTTCAATCATTCTTGGTCATTAAAATCCTGCATACATATGCTGCTTGAGAGGAAAGATGCCTGAGCACCAAACATATTTTAAATATTTTAAAATATACATTTTAAACTTCTTCTGTGAATCAATTCATTTCATACTATAAACAAAAGTGCATAATTACATGTCAGATGTAAACAGGTGTTCTTGTAAGACAGTGGTAGGAAAGTCCCTTCACTGTTCCTTTTTTATAGATGTCACCACAAAAAAAGGCTGGGTAATTCTTTCTCCAGAAACCATTATCATTGTGATTGTTGTTAAATATTTAATCTCATTATTAAACAAAATCCCCTGATTTTTCAACATTAATTGCAGGTATTGACATTTAATAAGTGCATTAACATTTCAGATGAAACCCGTGCTCTTCCTCTCTCTATAAATACACCCAGTAAATAATTAGAATAGATAGCACCGATGGAAGGTGTTGCAACTATAGCGTTAACATGGGTGAGTAAACATGCAAATGTGCAGAAAAAAGGTAAGTCTAAACTAAATGGGGGGTATATACATTAATTATAAATTACTTTAGAGAAATGTTGCCCTTTTAAGGGTTTTATCCCTGGGCATTTAGAGAAGTTGAATATTGTGCATTTAGGGAAGTTCAAGTAAGTTGTAAAACACCATTGTGTAATTGTTTTGTTAATATGGTTAATACCATGTGCAGGCGTGTCTTTATGAAGCCACATAATCATGTGCACGGCAGAGCTCAAGCTATAAATGGACAGGAAGAAAGTCTTACAATTATTTATTGAACTACAAATATTCATGTTTCACATATAAGGTAAACAACCATTTATTTATTCTAATAATTTGTTTATTATTTTTTGTCAAAGCAAGTGTATAGCAGTTGTTAAGCCTAATGTTTTAATGTTATCTGTAAAAATAATCCACAGTATAGGAAATTGTATATTATTTTACGTTATATTTTATAATATTTATATTTATTATATTGTTAGATTTTTAATACATTGTTTTTATTATGTATTTACATTTTTATTTTTATATTTACATATTTAGCTATTCAGTTGCACATTTAGCAAAATAAATATATGCATATGTATATATAATTAATTAATGATTTAACACATATAAACCTTTTTATTTGCAGAGGATGTCGTCCACCATCTCGCCTGTTGTGTTCATTTCATGTCTTTTACTGATTTTGTTAAAAGCACATGGCGAAGAAGTTGGATATTGTTCCACTTTGACGGAGCACACTAAAGATCTTTCCAATAGTAATCTAACAAGGATACCATCACATTTATCAAACAGCATAGAGTACTTAGACGTGTCCCACAACAACATCTCCAGCATTATTCAAAGTGACCTGTCTGGTTTAACCAATCTCTGCTTTCTCAAAGTCACATATTGTGGACTTCAATACATCTCACCTGATGCCTTTAGCAGCAACACTAAAATCAAAGTACTGAACATCTCCTACAACCATCTGACAGTCATTCCTAATTTGCATTTGCCCCAGCTAAGGATCCTAGACCTATCCACCAATCCGTATCCCAGTTATGCACTTCCAGGCTCGTTCGGTAACTTAAGTTACCTTTCCATCCTCGCAATCGGTAGTAAAAACGCTACTTCTGTTAATGTGGAGGACTTTGTTCCTCTTCAAAACACCCATTTAAAAAAAATCATATTTGGAGATGGAACTGAATTACAAAACTATGAAAATTACTCTTTTTCGCAACTCAAATCATTAAAGGAAGTGGTTCTGAAAGTGACTTTTTGCCAGCGTTTCGACATCTTCAATGACATGATTATGGATTTTGACCAAACCCAAACTAAAAAAATCCAGCTTGTAAAGTTTTTTCCAGACCAATGTACCATCAAGACTGATCCTTTCATGGCTTTTAAAGATTTGCGTGTCCTCAGCAACTTAAGCATCGTAGATACCTGGCTAAACAGCTCTGTGATGGTGAAACTCTTCAAAAATGTTTGGAAATCATCTTTTGTGGAAACTGTGTTTTTAAACATCACATACAATGAGGACACTCCTGAAGGCTTCCAGCTTCCAAAGCAGAATCACACCATGAATCTACGAGCCTTCGTACTTGATGGTGTACACCACCATCAGTACCACTACCCCACTTTTAACATGAGTATGGAACTAATCAACAAACTAACCTACCTGAAGTTCTCCGGCACCGGAATGAATATTATTCCATGCAACCTAATTTCAGCCATAAAGTCTCTACAAGACTTGGACCTGTCAAACAACCTCTTGAATGAAGGTGGCTTCTGGTGGATTGGTTGTTCCTCACACAAAGTGTTTCCAGCACTGAAGAAACTCTCACTAAGCCATAACCGATTCAAAGACCTCGCTGAGATTGCCAAAAACATCAATGATATGAAGTTCTTAGAGTCTCTTGACTTGAGTTTCAACTCTATTTCCATTGACAAACCATGTTTTTGGCCGCCCCAGCTGATTGAGTTGAGTCTCAGCAACAACAATCTAGGAAACGATGTGTTTCACTACCTATCTCCATACTTTCAAAAGATAGACCTTTCGAAAACAGGCATAAGCGTTATTCCTTTAAATATTATATCATTGTTTACCAGACTAACGCACCTCTATCTGAGTTTTAACAGCATACAGGTCATCCCAGGGGACCTTCGGGCTCCTATGTTAGTAAGCCTGCACATTGACCAGAACGCTATTACTTTCATTAGCCAGAAATCAATGGAAGGTTTCCCCAAGCTGAGGACTTTGAAAGCAGGCCACAATCCATTTAGCTGTGATTGCGATTCCTTTTGGTTCACGACGGCGTATAATAAATCACTTCTCTCAGATTGGCCCCAGGATTACTTCTGCAGCACCCCACCATTGTTTTCCGGCCGGCGTTTGGAGACATATGAGCACGGATGGCTTTCTTGTCAACCGGGCTTGCAGGCTGCTGTGGTTCTGTCTGTGTTATCTGTGGTGGGAGTTGCTCTAGCCATCACTGTTTATGCTTGTGATGGTATTTGGTACACCAAAATGCTTTGGGTTTGGATCCGAGTGAAAAGGAGAGGCTACAAGAGGGTTGATCGACTGCTAAATGCCACCTTTCGCTACAATGCCTTTATTTCCTACAGCCAGCATGACTCAGCCTGGGTGGGATCTCAGCTGGTACCAGAATTAGAAAGGTCAGGTCTGTCTCTTTGCGTTCATGAGAGAGATTTTGAACCTGGGAAGTGGATTGTGGACAATATAATCCATTGTGTGGAGGACAGCTACAAGAGCCTCTTCATCCTGTCCAAACACTTTGTGCAAAGCGAGTGGTGTAACTATGAACTGTTCTTCGCCCAGCACAGGGCGATCAGTGTGAACGACGACTCTTTAGTGTTTATTCTGTTGGAGCCCATACCAGCAGATTCTCTGCCCAAAAAGTTTCTGAAGTTAAGAACACTACTGAGGCGGAAAACGTACCTGGAGTGGCCGGCAGATGAGCGCAAGCAGAGAGTGTTCTGGTGCAATCTTAAAGCTATTCTGCAGACTGTAGACCAGAGCAAGATTTTAAAGGATGTGGCCACAGACATTGCTGAAATGTGTCCTCTGGTGTCTGTTAACGAATGAAATTGTGCAAATAAAATTGTGATTAAAAAAAAGTATGTTATAGGTTTCTGGCTTGCATAAACTATGAAAAAAAATTTAAACTATGAATGTGTTCCTTGTTTAGATAGCCAGCCAAGATAATCATGTAAACATGAAATGTATTCTTTCTAAAAACCTTGGCCTGTGTCTCCACCTACTGTTGAACTTGAGGTGGTGCAAACTTGTTTTTATAAACTCGATAAGTTCAAGTTTTCAATACTAATACTAATACTTCACCAGTTTCTTGAACATTTTTCAGTGATGTAATAAAGATAATAATAATAAAAATACTGATATAGGGCATACTGGGGCAAGCTGTCACACTTTTTACTCCTGTTTTATTATTATTGTTAGTAGTAAATAATTATTAAAAGTTATTATTATTATTTATTATTAAATAAATTATTATTGAAAGAAAGAAAGAAAAAGGAAAAATACTGATAAAAGGGCTGTCACACTTTTTACCCCAGTTATTAGTAGCCAAGTAGTAGTAGTATTCTGGCTTTAGTGATGTATGATATATAGCATGTAACTTTGACAATTTTAAAACATAATTTGTGAAACAGTGCAATTGTAATTCAAATGATGAAATGAATACAAGTTGCAAATGTATACAATTTACAACATGAAAATCTGCAGCAAATTTAACTAGTAAAACAATTGCGATACATAATTTATACAATAAGATAATTTATGAAACAGCAGAGCTATTTACTTGGCCAATATGTAGCCTATTGTACTTTATAAATTGCACAAAGTGTGGGGCTACAATTTAAAACGTGTGACAACTTGCTCTAATAAAATGGTAACATTAAGCAATAAAACGTTTATGAAACAATTCATGAAAAATGTCACAGGTAATGTTCAAATAGCATATATTGAGCCATTTATTTGCCAATAAACGTTGCAGTTAGGCCTATACATTTTGCAAATGTACAAAATTTATAACATCACAAATTGCTTCAATAAAAATGTGAAAATCTGCACAGTTCGATCTTCAATGTATCTAATTATCTAAACATTTCCAGTGCCACTGTATATTGCACACTACATTACCCACATACGCCCAAGCCCATCATCAACTGCGCATGCGCGGAAAAGTCACTACTTCACGCGCCCCCCCTCCCTATTTCAATGTAAGATGGTGGTTAGGAGGCACTACCGCTCTACAGAGAGGCTATAAGAAACAAGGCTTGGTGTTTTCGCATCAAATCACACAGGAGCAGGGACAACCCACCCGGGAAATTATATTGTGACCTGTTGTTCTAACGTTAGACCTGGGCCGTTCAGATAGATTTTATTTGCTGTGAATCTGTCTGTACAGATAGACAGGGTGAGTATCCCACCAAGGCCTCTCTTGTCCACCGCCTCCACATTCAGCCGCTTTCCTCTCTCAATTCACCTCTTTATAACATGCCTCATCCCTCTTTCTCCCTCAAACGTCCATTTCTCGTGGAAATGCCTGTGTTTTGTGTGTGTTTCATCAGTTTGGCAGACTAACGTTAGTCGTACAGTTAGCCGAGTAGCCGCTAGCCGCACCGTTTGACCGGCTTTTAATAAAATACACGAATATTAATCCTCGCTTCGCCAGACACTGACTTATTTTTTGTCATTCAGACTCTTAAGACAGTACACAGTATATGTGCACTGATTTTAGTATGCGTTTAGCCTGTTGAATAACTTCCATATGTGCTAGCTTAGCTGGTTTACTCAAAGGCATTAACAAGGAAACACATTACATTTCTGTACAGGCATATGTACTTTGACAGAGGGAATTTCCTTGTTATTTGAATAGGAAGTTGCAGTATTTTTCTGACCAAAAATCATTTTAAAGATGTGACGTACATTGTTTCTGTGATGTTGACATTGCTCCGTTACTGCAGTTTATTTTATTATTTTTGTCCACACCCTTTATTATTGTGTGTGTGGCGCTCGTTTCAGTAGGCAGCCCAATGACAGGAGGTGCTTCCTACAGGTTTTCATGGACCAAAGCACCTGTCATCTTCTCCACAAGAAGCAATATGAAGTCAGAGTCTCTCAGAAGAGGATATTTTTGTGTTTGGTTGCAACATTATGTTTCTGTTGAGTGTGCATTATTAATACTGTTGTCAGCAGTGGGCCTTTTGAGCTTACCATCTGCATTTTGCCTTTCAGATATTTTTAAAGGAATAGCCAAGCTAAAAAATGAAAACTCGATCGTGTTATTTCAGACCCTTATTTCTTTATTCTGTGGAACACAGAATTAGATGTTAGGTGGAATCACTTTGATTGTATGGAATTGCTTTGATTGTGTGGAAAGACAGATGCAATGACTGAGACTGTCCATTCAGGTCCATTCAGTTTTGGGGTGAACTTATTCCTTAAACATTTTCCTTTGCTGCATGACAGCTAAGATTTAATTAAACTGAAGGTTTGTCGGTTGTATTTACCCAGGCGCATGTTAAAGATCATTGTAAAGGGTGACACGATTTTGTATTGTGCGTTGGAAGCGGGTTTTAAGTGGACCGATTGTCTAGGCCCGGTTCCAGTGCACCGTCAGGCATTGTTTGTGCCAGACACAATGTTTGAGAGACAATTTTCTGGCAAGGGACACCGGTGCTATATGATCCCATTCTGAATGGACATCTGCCTTGGTGTTTAGTTGCATAGAAATGGTGCTGTTTGTTTTCATAGTTGGTTGAAAAAGTTAATTTGCACTTTTACATTCAGTCTGAACGGGTCAGCCGCAATCCTGGCGCTACAGGAAAAAAGCCTTTTAATTTCAACTTCAGTAAGATCTGGAAAGATCGGCTGTTTTGTGATTAAAGCTGTTTAGCTATGTTAGATAACCATGCTTTTTTTTTCTCGGCTGTGGGCTATTGCAGATATGTTTGAAAATGGATACCTTTTGTGTTACATTTTAGTGTTTTTACTGCCTTTATTCTGTCTGCCCAGAATAGTTTTTGTGGCAAAGACATCTCTTTCATTCCTTACTGATGCCTCTTCCATCTGCTCATGAAGAGCAGCCTACAAATGGACACGACTCCCACTCTGATGATAATTTCAGCTACGCTCTTCTGTGACATCACAATGATGCCAGCTGAGACAACTGTCCATCTTTTTGTTAACTGTCACCATATTGCATACATTTGTCAGAGCAAAAGGCAGCTTTTAGAGCCTTTGACTATAAATTTAACATCATGATGGTTTGAATTCAGTCTGTCTTAATGTGTAGCAGACTAGCAGTGTGTAGTTGATGTTTGCTTGTAGTTGTGTATTAGAAAAACACAGACCTTCCTTTTGACTTGCACATAAAATTAACTGCCTGTTACAGAAACACTTTCAGAATGGTGCCAAAGACTTTCTAAGTCCATCTTTAAGCCTTAAGCGTGTGATTTTCATTTTAAGTTGCAGTTTTGTCATAAAGTGTTATGAAGCCCCTCAATTTTGTTTGTAGATGGCAGAGTGTTCCTGAGATTTGTGCTGTTTTTGTGGTTTCAAATGTTGACTTTCTATTAAAGGTAATGGCATTTTGACCAAATTTTCAAAGCCTATTTCAAAACACAGACCTTTGATTTGACATGCATATAAAATTAACTGCCTATTACACTTTCAAAATGGTGCCAGAGGCTATATAAATCTGCCTTCAAGACTTAATCTTGTGAATTTGCTGTATTCAGTGTTGCACAGATGTTATTCTCGTCCTTTGGTGTGGCCTTTAGTGTGGTTATTGATGTTTTGTCATAAAATGTTGTGAAAGCCTTCGATTTTGTTTCTAAATGGCACAATTTTCCTGAGATTTGCGTTGTTTTTTGTACTTGCAGATGTTGGCTTTCTATTTAAGGTTATGCCGAAAGTTTTCTGAATCAAACATGCATACTCAAAGTTATTAGAACTGTAAGTGAGCTATCAGAAATGTTCACTTTATTCTGTTTTTATGCTTTAAATCGGTGTGTATCGTAGCGTCTAGTGAGGTGCGAAGAAACCAAAACCCAGATGAGCCTGCGATTAGCCGTTTAAATGTTTTCTCAAGGATTTCGGTATGCTTTGAAGAAAGGTCATTCCATGTTGACCCCCTGCACACAGGATTGAGGGCCCTTCAGGCCGTTCGTTCAGCTCCCACGTCACTCTGGGTTAATGTATACACAAAAACATGTACCGTCGCCAAAACTCAAACATTGTAGGTTTAGATTATCATTTGTTCCTACGCTTTCCCAGTACCTTAGTCACCTTGCAAACATGTTTGTTACCGTGTCTGCTCCAGAGAGATTTGTGGGTGATTCTGGCTTTATTGCTTAATGTTAGCATTTGTATCACAAACGAGACCTTTTGCTCCACATTTATGTCTTAATTTTAAAGGTCAGCTTGTGACTTTTATTGCCCCTGTTTCGTTCCGTATTATGCGTCTTTCTTTCACAACATGTGCATGTGGTGTTGGATGCCAGAGGGAATCAAACCCCGCACAGCTTGAGTGTGTCTTGGGGGTGTATAATCATTGTGTTGGAATCAAATCTTTTTTTTTTTGGTTTTTTTTACAAGAGTGATGGTTAAATGTTTGTTATGCATCGTCCCCAGCAGGGGCCAGCGGAAAGCTTTCATTACCCAGAGCTGATATCCGCCTCTGCTGGGAAGGAATCCCATCCTCACCGACAGTGGGAATTCCTTCTTCATACATTCCTGGCCCTCGGGCCGACAAAAAAACCTTCACACTCTGTTTCTAATTCCATATCGGCATGTTAAGGAGACTGTGCTTTGCAATTTCCCCACCGCCCCCCTTACTAGCTGGGGTGAGACCTTGCCGAACCGAGTAAGTGCTGATTACCCTACATGTAGCGCAGACCGCCCCCTGCGTTCAATCAGCATTTCCCTTTTAAAGGGAGATTCAAGGGACTGACTCCTCCTGCTGTACTCTGCCTGGCCAGGATGGGATATTTTTAGACAGCTCCCGTTTTTTTTTTTTCCCCCCATCCTCTTGTAACCACACGCTGTCCCCTCTTTGCACTCCTGGTGCTTCCGCTACTGACAGTGACAATAAGACCCCATGAAATGACAATTGGAGTTTTGTTGGCTTTTAGTCTGCATGTGCTAGCTGTGAGGCTGTATACATACAACACTGTTTGAAAGTTTGGGTCAGTAAGATTAAAAAATAAATGTTCTTGAAGTCTCTTATGCTCAATGAGGCAGCATTTATTTAATCATAAATGCAGTAAAACACAATAATATTGTGAAATATTATTGCAATTTTTCTATTTTTAATACATTTTAAAATGTAATGGCAAAGCAGAATACATTACACTTCTGTTTGACTTGATATTTCAGAAATTATGCTGATTTGGTGCACAAGAAACATTTCTTATTATTGATGTAAATTTTTAGCAGTCTTGTGCATTTTAGGCTTCTTCGATGAATAGAAAGTTCAAAAGAGCAGCATATATTTAAAATATAAATCTTTTTTATAAATCATTATAATAGTCTTTACTGTAAGTTTGATCAGTTTAAAGTATTTTAATAAAGTACTCACCGCAACGTTTTGTGTAGCCTATACTGTACTCAGGGCTCAACAATAAGGATGGCCAAAAAACATTGTTTATGTGCATATACATTTTCCTGGGAATACATGCTAACAATTTTGATGACTCTTCCTGCACTGCACAGGTTTTTAGGCCAATCAGATGCTCTCTAGAATGTCCCTCCCCCTGCTTAAAACAGGAACTACAAATAAGTCTAAATCATAAAATCTGGTTGTTTACCTTATAGTTTATAAGATATTGTTGGTTCTGTAATGGGTTTTTTTGCCATTCGTTTAATGTGACAAAGATGAATCACTCCATGGAAGCTTCATATTCTGGTTTGTTTGTTTGTTAATGCACACTAGGCTGTCGTGTATTTTGGCTCCCATTTGGGAGCTTCGTTCAGACAATTGTTTGATAAATGAACCTCGTGGGGAAGTGCCACCAGGGAACGGAACTGTCTCGGACAAACTGTCGTATTTGTGCTCATCCATGTTGTTTATTCAGATGGGTTTCAGTACTACTGCAGAAGACACTAAATCAGACAACACATACAGACCAAAAGAAAACCAATTGCCACTAAGACGTAAATTAGCTTGTATTAGCCCTGTTATCTCACCCCCTGCTAAATTAAATGAATTAAACCCCATTTTTCTTCATTTTTCTTTTTTAAATGAAGATGCTAGCAGTCCCATTCCTTCCCAATAACCCCACAGAGACATATTGCTTTTCAGCCAATGCATCCTACATTCGAGATGCAAACCTTGTCATGAGCCCACGTATCTGTGTTCCATATGAGGGTCCAAAACCTCATTTTCTGTAATTGCTGAATTTGCACCTACACATTTAGACAACCAGTTCACTGGATGATCCCTAGAGGATACGCATACTTGTTATTGAAACTGTTGCAATTGCTTGTGTGGGTGTTTGGGCTTGTCGATTCCAATTATGCCTTCAATTCCTCTCTTGACTTGAGTTTTAAACTCCTCCCACACACACAAACACACTCTTACTAGTAGCAGTCTCATTATTGGCTCTCTGTTGCAACCTCTAGTGTGCTTTGAGACTATCTGAGTGATAAGCCTAATTCTGTCTCGCATCTGAAGATTAGGCACTGTTGGAAAGAAACAAGATTTTTGTAGATATTGGCTGCATTTCTAAACCTAGATGCTTTGTTTGAAAATTTTTGGCATTTAAAAACAAATTCAACATTATTATTTATTATTACAATTATATAAGAAATGTTTAAACTTATTTAAAACTTTGATATTAAAAGTATAAAAAAAAAATAGCATTTAAAATTAAATTTAAAACGCATAACAATTTTTTTTTTTTCTCTTCTGATCAGCTCTGCCTCTAAACTGTGAGAACACCCCGTTCTTTACTCCGCGCCGTGCCATAGGATGTCCCGCAGCCCTGAGGTGAAGGAGGACCCCATGGAGTGCCCACTGTGCATGGAACCATTGGAAATTGACGACGTCAACTTCTTCCCTTGCACCTGCGGCTATCAGATCTGCCGCTTCTGCTGGCATCGCATACGCACAGATGAGAACGGCCTCTGCCCGGCCTGCAGAAAGGTAACCAATGAGCTAGTACAACACACAAACCAATTTGATTAGAATCATCCTTGATTACTTATAATAAACCATGCAAGTTATTAGACCTGCAAACTAAAATCTAGATCTAGATTACATGTTGCAATTTTGGCTTTACCACTTGATTGCATTTATACAGTTTTAACCCAAGGAACCTTTGACACTTTAATTTATTTCTAAGAAACTGCTCTACTGGGGAGCTCCAGGAGATGAGTTTTAATGGCTAGCTTTCAGCATCCCAGGGAGCTTTGCTGGAATAATTCACACTCCTCCTGTTGCCTCAGGGTCTGCGTGATTTTTATCATTGCTGTACAGCTGTGTGGAGGGAACATGTGCAGCACAACAGGCCTCCAGTTCTTGTATTCTTTTTTTAAACGCTCCCAGACAATCACTTAAATCAGTCCCTGTGGTGTCCAGTTTACTGCAGCTCCTTAGCCTTTATTTGCAGGATGCATCGTTTTTTTTCTGTTGTATTGCAGCATATGTTATACAATATCATGCTCTTCATTCCAGTTGTTGATCTTAAAGATAATCCCAGGGTATCCACCGATCCTTAATCAGTGTTGTATTAAAATTTCTTTTTAAAATGAAAGGCTGTATGGTCATAAATAGCATTTAAAAACATTTTATTAAATGTGGTAATTCGGGAGAATGCATTTGACAGCTCTTTATGTGAGTTTTAGTGTATTTATGTGTTTAAATATTGCTGTTTATTAAAATGCATTGATATATTGTTACATATAATATTATCGATGCAAAAAATAATTTTGCATTGCTATAAAATATTAAACGTAAAGATTTTGATGGAAAAAGTTAAGACGTTTATTTGAGTATTTTATTTATATTATTTGAATATTTTTGTCATTTGATGCTGATATGGTCAAATTATTTAAATTAATCATTTAGTGAAACACAATCTTCAAGAATGATTTCATCTAACATTTAGGATCTTGTGTTTGGTTTAGCCCTATCCAGAAGACCCTGCAGTCTACAAACCTCTCTCTCAAGAGGAACTTCAGAGGATAAAGAATGAGAAGAAGCAGAAGCAGAATGAGCGGAAGCAGAAGATCACAGAGAACCGCAAGCACCTCTCCAGTGTGCGAGTCGTCCAGAGAAACCTGGTGTTTGTGGTGGGCCTTTCACAAAGACTCGCCGATCCCGAGGTGATTCAGCAAAACACACCGACCTCTGTGTAACTGATGTTCCTCTCACTCAAGATAAATGATTCTGTTGCACTAAAGCTTGATATTCATCTTGGTGGTATTTGGTCGTAAGCTCTGAAGCAAATTCACCCACACTTGGTTTCTGTGCTTTTATAAAAGTTCCAGTGCAAGCAAGATATGAAAAAGTAAGCATTTTTTTGGCCCATCAAGGTCTTATCTATTTTTTAACTGTTAAAAAATGAAGGTTAAGTTAAGGAGCATTTGTCCCAGCTGCTAAAACATTCCTGATCAGGTGAAAAGAACATTTAAATTACTTTTTTGAGTTTATACACTTTTGTGGAAAAAGACCCACCTGACTCACAGGATTTATAATTTTACTCTAGTTACTAGTGGTTAACCAATTAAGGTATCATAGTTTCAGTCAGTGTAAAGTC
>SCHK01163354.1:1104-12398 GCA_004124795.1 Poropuntius huangchuchieni | reverse complement strand
AAGTTAAGTCAACTTTTCACTTTTTACAGTGTATATATATTTAATAGCATGATTATATAATAGAATTAAATGTTATACATTTAGTTATTTTTTTATTGCAAAATCTTATCTCACAATTTTTATGCATTTTAAATGACTGACAAAAATACACATGTATTACTCTCTATATATTTGTATACTTTTTGTGTTTTTATTTCAAGTACACTTTCCGTTTTTTCTTGTGCACTGTGAGTGTGTGTATGGCTCAGTGCACTATAGATACTACACTGGATAGGCAGGAGTTAAGGTTATCGCCATGGTGACTCATCGCTGACTTCCTTTCTGACTTCCTGGTCGGACTTCAGAGAGTTGGCTGATAATGTTCGCTGGGCACACGGTGGCTGTTCCTCTCTCATGCTTCTCTTTTCCATCGTGTCATTGTGATGAGCTGCTGTCGGTGTGGGAATCAGGGCCTGTGTGACCTCTCCGATGACCTCAGCGGGAAACGCCAGCCATTAATAGAGTCCTTTCTTTGTCTAACTGTCTGATTCTGGAAATAGACTCATGCTAACAGACTCGGATATTAATGTACATAATCACACCAATCACACGGCCGGATGACAGGACATGTTCTGTGGTGCAACATAGTATAATATACCATCTAAAAGTATATATATATATATATATTGTTTTTTTGTTTTGTTTTTGTTTGTTTTTTTTTGGGGGGGGGAGTTTTTTTTATATAATATACATATTATTATTTTTTTCTTCTTTTTTTTAAATTCAAATACATGTGGGTCGTTTGAATTTTCCATTTGAAAAAATGTATGATGGTTTACATCATGTGACAATGAAGACTGGAGTAATGATGCTGAAAATCGGCTTTTCATCACAGGAATAAATTATATTTTACAATATATTCACATAGAAAACAGTTATTTTATATTGTAATAATATTTCACTATTTTTACTGTATTTTTACTCAAATAAATGCAGCCTTGGTGAGCAGAAGACACTTCTTTTAATAACATCTTACCAACCCCAAATTTTTTAACAATAGTGTGTTTATACACACACAATATTTTATGGCCTAATATTAATTGAAACTACAATTAAATATTATGTAATTAATTTATTTGTTATGGATTTATTACTTTTTTATCCTACAATCGTCAGTGACATGAATATATTTAGAAGTAAAGCACAATAATGCATCACAAATGTGTCATTGATTCTGAGCTTGTTTAGCAGCACAGCACACAAATGACTGATCAAACGAACAAAAAACCTTTATGTCTTTAACATTCAGTCAATTCAAGACAAAATGGCACATAAATCAATTCAAGACAAAACGACACATAAATCGATGAGCGGTTCATAAATGAACATGTTTTTATTAGCATGACGTCACCGGGCCAGCCCAGACTTTCTGTAGTTCCTGCTTCATCAGGAATGCATCTCATCTGTATGGATTTCTGACCTGATTTTACCCAGAATGCTTTTATCTGCGCTGTGGCCCATCCGGCAGGCAGCACCATTATAGAGCGGTTTCTCGACTACTGGGGCCTAATTCAGCATGCAGCGTTGCAAATGACTGTCAGAGTAATGAGAGCTCGGCGTGGTGTGTGTGTGTCCTGTGTCATGCGTGTGTGTGTTAGTGTAAGTCATGTCTCATGCTCACCGGGGCCCCTCCAGGCGACGGGGGTCTGTAAACACCTCATCAGCTGATTAGCCAGACTCAGTTAACACACACACACACTCACACACACATCGTCATAGAAACAGGATTGTTCATGTCCTGCTAGAATAGCCAGAACTTACTGTGTAAAATCCAGGCTCTGTAGCGATCGCTCTTTTATTGTAAGGTCACACGATTAAAAGCTTTGCAGTTTTCAAACAGCCTATGGCAGTGTTTGGAATTGCATACCACCATACTATTTATACTGTTTTTGCATAATGCAACGCATATTGTGCCGAGTTGTTGTATATGCATGCAGTACACAGACGACCTGCTGCATTTGCTAAAATATATGCAGCATACAAACAGAATGTATTAAACAGATTACTATATCCCACAATGCAATGCATTTGACTTGGACAATTTAGACTTTTTGTCTTGCAATTTTCAGAATTGTGAGAAATAATTCAGAATTGTGAGAAAAAGGCAGAATTAAAAGATAAGAGAGACAAGTTGCAATTACCCGTTTATTTAAAAACAAATCAGAATTGTGAGATGTAAAGTCTGAATTGTGAAAAAAAAAGAATAAAATGAAAATGTTATTTCCTTATTTCATGATTATGACAATGCCACTCATGAAACGTTAAAATATTTTCTAATAGAAAAAAGTTCTTGGGTTATAATAATATTTCACAATATTACTGTTTTTACTGAACTTTTAATCAAATAAATGAACAAGAGACTTCTGTTAAAAACATTTTAAAAATCTTACCAACCCTAAACCTTTACACTTTTAAACTTTATAAAACTTTTAATTATTTTTTTATTTTATATTTGAAAGTATACTTTCCTGAACCAGTGATATTTTAGTATCATTGAGAATCATTTTGAATTTTTTAATGTTCATATTCCTTTCACTTTTAAAGTTCTTGTAATTTTATTTTGTTTTTATCCTTTTTTTATTAGTTTTAGTTTTTAAATGTTTATAGTTTTTAATTTATATTAATTATATAACAAATATATATATTTTTCTTCAATTTAGTTTTAGTTATTTTAATATATGTGATGAAATAATATTATTAATAATATGAAATAAGCTGCTATTTTTTTTTTTTTTTTTTGTATTTTATTTTAGTTAACATCTATTTTATTGAACAAAAATGTTTTTGTTTTGTTAACAGTTTTAGTTAACTATAATAACCCTGTTCTGAACATTTCCACAATAGGCCTATGCTGAAGATTTACGAACGGTTTTACGAATGCAAAACAATAGTTCCAGACTAGTTTCCACTTAAACAAGCCGTTATGGTTCACCTCAGTCCTTGTACCTGCGCTCTCGTCTGTTCTTTGACAAGAACTATATTTGGCACGGCTCAGGTCTTTGGTCTCCGTAGCGCCGGCCCCCCGTTGGCCCGTAGTGGTCATGGCTTCTCGGGGCATCGAAGGGTAACGACAGCATCCGGATACGCGAGGTCGCCACCCTTCAGTTGCCATGGTGTCGGCGCGGCAACCGAGGTGAAAATTAAAGATGGTGGGAGGCGTCTCGCGCCTCCTTCCCCGCGTCCCAAGAGAGAGGGAGGGTGTGTGGGGGGGACGGCAGATGACAGACATCTCAAGGGCCCGGTCGCCCGACGAGAAAGACGGGCGATGCTTGAGCCGGGGTGGAGTGAGACACCCTCCCTGCTTTTTTTCATCACACACATTAGTGAAATCTCGCTATTGTTCGGGGTTAATGCGCGCTGGCGACGGAGGTTCTGTCGTTGACAACGCAATGCATTAAGAGAAGAATAGAGAGAGAAATGAAGATATAGCGTCAGGGAGGGGCGTTTGTTTGTCATCGTTCATTCAAACACCTTCAGCAGGTGCTTTCCTGAGCTTTCAACGTCTGAGGAGCTTTCGCTTTCTGCCAATTGAAGTTTTTTTAGTCTAGGACATACGGAGACACAGGGGATGTATGAAAGTGTGTGGTTCGAGTCTCAAATGCAAGTTCATTTTACTGCTCAGGTGTTTATTTGAAACATCAGGCTTATTTAGTCTGATATAGTGAGAATATGGAGAAGGAAACAGCTCAGTTTTTTTTGTTTGAGGCCCAAACTGAGCAAAAATATGCAATTTGGTGCAAATGCTGATATTTATGTTGACAAAAAGTGATGAAATTATGATGATGGTGATCTTTAGTAGTAGATACTTACAGTACATAAAATTATAAATATCAGTCGTCGCTCTAAATCTCCAATAATATGTCTTATAGTAAGATGAAATTGAAATGGCCAAAACATAATGCAATGCAACCCAATGATGATTGAGAGATAAATAAATGTTCCTCAAACACCTGATGATCATATTTGAGATGAGATAAAAAATAGATTACTAACTTCAGTCCGGTTAGTGTTCATATTGAAATAACATTCTGAAAGTTTACGTTTGTACAGTTACACTAAATACCTTTTACTTGATTTAAAAAAAAAAAAAGTCTAAAATATCAGTCAGGTGACAAAAGACATGGAGTAGATTATGTGCGATAGGTTTTTCAGCAAAGTTTGATCATGTTGATCATTTAGAGGCCTTGTTTGTGTATTAAATATTATACAGTAGACATAGTGTTAAAGTTCTCAGTTTGTTAACTTGTTTAACTATCAACTCTGTCTCAGATGTTTTTCTTAATATTAATTTATAGACTCAGTTGAGTCACTAGTCGTCATCCAGTAAGAGCCTTAAAATGAATATGGAGCAGCTCAGATCATTTGATGAGAAATGTTTAAGTTTATATTGACTATGATAACTTGTTTGAAACATTATTGAGACTCTAGAAGTCTTAGTAAGCAAGGAGACTTTTTCTCAGGAGAAACATCTGAGGAGTAGAAGATTTGTTCTTCATTTAATCTCATTAACGTCTAGTAGAAGCCATTGAGATATTAAAGAGTCTCATGTGTGATTTCCCAGTCCTATGGGTCTCATAATTGTCTCTATATGAGTGTGTGTGTGTGTGTGTGTGTGTGTTCTTCCCTGTGAGTCAGTGTGGTCAGTGTGGTTGTCCGTTCTGAATGCCGTCGCTCAAACGCTATAATCTTGCTCATTTTCGTCTCTCATCAAAAAAGCCAAATAACATTTATTGCCAAATGTCTTTTTTCCGCTGCTGTGTTGATAAAACAAATGTGTTTTTAAGTGCTCTTCACGCAGGTGTCCAGACTGCAGCTCCACACTTCCTCAACACACACGTCAGATCAGAGTCACACAGAATGTTATGAAGGATTTTGACACATCCGTGTTCACACACACACACACACACACACACACACTGGGAGCATCTGCATATTCATAGGGCAGTATGGGGTGAGATTCATTTTATTGTGAATTCATTTAAAATGTAAATCACAGATTTGGTCCCAGATTTGATCCAAAAGTCTCAGCTAGAATTCTAGATGATTCCAAATCACGCACAAATTCATCTACAGTTATTTTCAAAGTAATTGAACTTAGATAACACTTACTCGTCTCGCAGACATAGACAAACATGATGAATCTGAGCAGGACAAACTATTTGCACCTATCCACATAATGGCCACAAATTCTATTTATGCATTTTTAAAATGACTTTTGAAAAGTGATCAAAAGTGATTGTTGTATTAGAAGTGGTCTTTATAAAACCTTATATAATCATAAAAACATTTGTTATTGTTTCTATTAAATGTTAAAGATAATCTTCACCACTTTATCAAAATTGAATTAATGCATTAATACATTTTGAATGACATGCAAATTCTAATATACAAAAATTAAAAAAAAAAAAAAAAAATTCAATTCAATATATTTTAAATTCAGTCTCAATATTTGATGCAAATGAGAAGTAAAATGTTTTGAATTCACCAAGGCTGCATTTATTTGGTCAAAAATACAGCAAAAATTGTAATATTGTGAAATATTATTACAATTTAAAATAGCTGGCTTCAATGTGAATATACTGTAAAATGTAATTTATTTCTATGATCAAAACTGAATTTTCAGCATCTTTACTCCAGTCTTCAGTGTCACATGATCCTTCAGAAATCATTCTAATATGCTGATTTGCTGCTCAAGAAACATTTCTGATTATTATTATGTGAAAACTGTTGTGCTGCCCAATATTTTGTGGAAACTGATACATTTAAAAAAAGAACAGGATTTATCTGAAATAGAAATCTTTTGTAAAATGATAAATTTAACTGTCACTTTTGATCAATTTAATGCATTCTTGCTGAATAAATGTGTTCATTTCTTTTTTTTTCAGTGACACATATGCTTAAACATGAGTTCTATGGTTGAGTGAGATCTTGGGAGGAGTAGAGAGAGAGCGAATGAGAAAGGTTGAGAGGTTAGAGTCTATATTGAGGGTGGGGAGCGCTGGACGCCCGTGATGGCTGCGTTTCCATGCAGACGGGCCAGGCGGGTGGTTTCGGAGGAGGATGTGAAGCGGGGAGCTACACCCTTGTGTTCAGCTTTGTTGTGTGACACACACTCAGCCCACCCTAACATTCCAGCTGCTAAATGTGGAGCTCAGTACAATTGCAGGTTAGCAGAGTTACAAATGAGACCAGCGGCGCAGCTGAGGACAGATAGACAGAGAGAGGCCTTGCAGAACTTTACCATGGTAACAATAGTCTATAGCCATTGTTAAAATCACATGCATTTGATCACTTTCAAACAGTGGATGTATCTTTGTGTTGCATTGTTTTATTTCTATACAGCGTTTTTTTTTTATTGTATTAAAGGAATAGTTGAAAATGTCCTCACCCTCAGATGTAAATTGTTTCTTCATCAGATTTGGAGAAATGTATCATTCCATTACTTAATCACCAATGGGTGCTCTGCAGTGAATGGGTGCCGTCAGAACGAGAGTCCAAACAGCTGATAAAAACATCACAATAATCCACAAGAAATCCACACCACTCCAGACCAGCAGTTAATGTCTTGAGAAGCCAAAAGCTGCGTGTTTGTAAGAAACAAATCCATAATTATGATGTTTTTAACTTCAAACCGTTATTTTGCATTGAGTCTTTTATTCTATTTTATTGTTTTCTTCAGTCAGAAAGTCATCTGGTCTAAATCAGGAGAGAAATATGCACAAATTAAATATCATTTACAAGCCAAAACAGTTCCAAAAAACAAGGGATGGACTTTTCCACTGGAGGAAGCGTTATTATATATTATGGACTTATACTTGTGAATTATTGTGATGTTTTTATCCGCTGTTTGGACTCTCATTCTGACGGCACCCATTCACTGCAGAGCATCAAGCGGTGAGCAAGAGATGTAATGCTACATTTCTCCAAAATCTGATGAAGAAACAAACTCAGCTGCTTTTTGGATGGCCTGAGGATGAGCACATTTTCCGAAAGTTTTCATTTCTGGTGAACTATTCCTTTAAAAATGGTATTTTGTGGGAAACTATAGTTACCATGGTAAATGTTTTGAAGGGTGTGTGACGTGGGTGTGTACATTTTGTAAGTGTGATTATGATATAGGATCCATATGTTTCTCATAACTGTGTGTGTGTTTGTTCACACCAGGACATAAAATTTGCAGTGAAGATTTTGAATTGAATTCCCGTTCAGCAATGCATTCCTGTTAACATAGTCACATACAGAAAAACTTCATTAGTCGAATGACATAACAAGGCTGTTTGTCCCCCACATGTTGTGTTTTTATGTCATTTTTTGGCCTAAAATCCCTAGTTATCATTCACTGTCACTGCATGGCGAAGCTTGCAGAGCAGTGGAAAAAATTGTGTTTTAGAGACGCAAATGACATGAGGGTGAGTACATGAAAATTTGAGCATGTACTAAATGGATTGTGTTTAGTATATTGGAGCAAACAAAACCTTGACTGGATCCTTCACAAGATGGAAAGTGGATTGCTTGCGTGTAACACTGAAACTTGCTTTTTTCTGAAGCTGCTTTGAAACCGTATGTAGAGTATGCTACTGAATTGAGTCGAATAGAATTGAATTGTATTGCCAAATGAGCTGCCAATATATTTTTTCTTTTGTTTCAATCCTCTTGGGTTATGGATCATTCCAGCTTAACTGAGTTCATTTCAGACTAGCAGAGACATTGTTCTTGAATTGAGAGCAGCTTCTGTGAGAAACACATGAGCACATGTGAACACTCAGGTCACGTCAGGTGTGAGAGTGTGATAGTTTATGACGACAGAACAGTTAATGCAATAATCGGAGAGAGTATGTGACTACAGAGAGGACAACAATAGCACAAACATGCAGTAACACGGGTCAGGGTCACATATAATTACACCCATAATCTAACGCTCACACATTAGGGTTGGGCACAATTTAGATCATGTGTCTGTGAACTCAGAAAACTAGGTACAAAAGCTGTCAATGGGGTGGTACCTTTTGAAAAGGGACACTTTTGTACCTTATTTACCTCTAAAGGGTGTGGCTAAGTACCTAAAGTGTACATACTGTATCAATACCTAAATGGAACATATTTGTACCTTTTGAAACGGTAACAAAGGTACTAAAGTACATGTATGTGTGTGTGTGTGTGTGTGTGTGTGTGTGTAACTGTGTATACAGTATATATATGATCATTGATTTGACAATTATTTGATCAAAAATACAGCAAAAACAGTAATGTTGTGTAATAATATGCATTCTATGGAAGCCCATTTCTGCCACAGATTTAAAAAAAATCTGATTTACATCTAATTTTTCTTCAAATTCTGAGTTTATATCTCATGATTCTGTTTTTTTTTTTACACCACAGAATGAGAACATTCTGACTTCTTTTTTCTCAGAATTGTTAACATCTCGCAATTCAGTGTTTATATCTTGCAATTCTGAATTCTGAGAAAAAATTTGAGAGACAAGCTCAGAATTCGCAGTAAAACGCCTGGATTTTAGATGAACTTTTATTTATTTATTTAATCTTGTGGCAAAGCAAACTTTTTTGATTTGAACAGATATTATAATATGTAATTTGCTGTGATCAAAACTGAATTTTAGCATCATTACTCCAGTCTTCAGTGTCACATGATCCTTCAGAAATCATTCTAATATGCAGATTTGCTGCTCAAGAAACTTGATTATTATCAATGTTGAAAACGGTCATATATATGTACATCCTTTCTGCATAAATATACTAACTTCAACTGTATGTAGTCCCAAGCTATATAAACATATATGTTCACTGGTGTAGTCATACATGTTTTTTGTTCAGCTGTAGAGCATGAACATCGAACCGTACAAATGAACACAACCCAACAAAAATGAGTCATTGCATCGTGGTCATTTGTTTTTTTTAATACCTTTTCCCAAAAAACCCACCCACCCTCCCCCGCATGCACACATCCATGCCAGAGCCTGTAGACACACTCATTAAGAGACCACGGGCAACACATACACACACCCTTCTCATGGCACACCACACTGCAGGCCTCAGCATCTGCCTGCTGACACACACACACACACACACACACACACACACACACACACACGGCCCCTCCACCCAAACACTCAAACAAACACAGCACCCACCCTCAACGCTTCCCTAAAAAGAGTGTCTGCCCACAAAGTCAAGTTCAAACACACTCGAAAGCCTCTTTGTTCAATAGGTACACACACACACACACACACACACACACAGAGGCAGGCTGTGGTTTAGGGTCTGGGGTTGTATTTTAAGTCTGTTGAAGCTTCAGGTGTTCAGTGATGTGCACACCCTTCATGCCCCAGCAACATCCAACACGTGTGTGATGTTTAATGATGACAAAATACTTTCAATCTGCTATGGAGTTTGTGGACACTTAAAATGTTTATCAGGATGTCATTGCATTAAACAAAGTAAAACAAATGTTTATATTTATATTTATAATTTTATGAACAGAATCATATTTTTTCTACCTCGTTTTTTCCATTTATTTATTTATCCATCCATAATGAGGTCAACTATTTACTGTATTACATTAATGGGGTCAACAAGAAAGAGTACAAAGTCTAAAATGTAGTTGTTAAACTGAATGTCCTTGCATTAGATACAAAAAAAAAGTTACACAAACGTTCATGGTTGATGTTAAGAACTAAAAATAATAATATAATATTTCATATTTCTATAATAATAATATTTCATCCCACATTAAAATGATGAATTTTGCATATATTTTACATATTTTGAACAGCTATTTATTTATTTATTCACTTATCCAATATTTCACAAATCATAATTAGTATTTGTTACACTGCCTTTAATGTATTTTCATGTACAGAATTTCTTTCCTGTAAGGTACAAATTATTTATTTTATCACATTAATAAGCATCATCCTTGATAATAGGTACAAAATCTGCTAAAAATTGTGCATAAATTTCAGATATTTGGAAAAAAAAAAAGTATTATTATTATTTAGTTAGTTATCCAGTATTTTATAGATCACAATAGTTTTTTAAATGTTTTTAATGTATTTTCTTTTATTTTTTAAATCTTTCTATACAGTAATAAGGTAATAAAAAATGCATCGTTATTGAGAATAATGAGTACAAAATCTGCTAAAAATGTTATTGTAAAACCATTCTTACAATGAATGAGCTGAATGCAGCAATTAAAGTGTATTTTTGAACAGTTTTTAACCCATTTTCTTTTCATCTTTAGTTTCATGAATGACACCCATTCTGTTTAATCCATAAAATTTAATTGACTATATTTTCTTTTGATATTGGCGTAAAGCGTGAATCCAAGGCATGTTTTAGAGAGATTGCCTGACAGTTATGTATGGTGTGACTTGACAGTCCAACACCACTGCAAATATAAAAAGAAGTTAAAAACCCTGTATGTAAGTCACTCCACCTGCTGCGCTCAGTATTTTTGGAGCGCTAAATGATCTCCCTCCCTCAGAAATCCACTGTGATTTACCAACAGTAAATATGCAATTAGTGTAAATAGTTTGGACGATGTTCACGTCCTCCAAACCCAGACACGATGACTGAAATGCATTCACAAAAGCTTGGGCTCTGCCCAGAAAAACCCCCACAGAAAGCGAGGTTGCAGTCACACCATGCGGTTTTTGTCCCGGCCTGACGCTGGGGGTGATTATGTGCAGGATTCCAGCCTGTTCGGGGCAGGAAAGGAGGGCAGGGGTTTGGTCTAATTAAACATTAGGCTGGTAAAGCCGTTAGTCTTTATGTGGGTTCGGTTTTGGCGAGAGCCAGTGTATCCAGTGAGACTTGATTTCACTTTACGCCCCTCTGACACAACGGGGCATGTTTTTAAGACACGAGTGCAGGGTGTGGGGTGACTGTTTGTTTTTAACTGGGACGCATTCTGCTTTGACCCTCATCGTGCATTGCTTTTTTTTGGTTTATTTTCCTTCCCCTGCCGCCTTCGGCCTGATATCGATCCGGTGGGTTGATAACTAGTCTTATTCATATGCAAAAACCTGGTTGATTTAAAATTCATGGCTTGAAACCTACACCCACTGAAGCAACTCACGACTGGAATCAAAGCACCGTTGATCAACGTCTAAGATGGGTGTGAAATTTAAACTGATAAGTGCAGATTATGCTTGGTCTTTAACCTTAACCGACGGGTTTTTGATTGCGCTCGTCGTTTCGTGGGTTTGGCTGCTCTTTTGATTTAATTCATCTGTCGC
>SCHK01163345.1:0-12346 GCA_004124795.1 Poropuntius huangchuchieni | reverse complement strand
ATATATAATATAAAATATAAGAATATGAATATATAAACGTAAATATTTTTAAAAAGTATGCATCTGTACTTATATGTACACATAATAAATATACACAATACACATACATATATTATGTAAACAAATACTTTTATTTTGGATGCGATTAATCGCGATTAATCGTTTGACGGCACTACATATTACTAATAAAAATGAAGTTTTGATATACTGTATTTATAGTAGGACATTTACAAAATCTCTTCATGATACAAAATCTCTTAATATCCTAATGATTTTTGGCATAAAAGAATAATCTATAATTTTGACCCATACAATGTATTGTTGGCTATTGCTACAAATATACCCGTGCTACTTATGACTGGTTTTGTGGTTCAGGGTCACATATTCTACAAGTTGCTTTGGTGTCCAATGAAATTCACCTCTTTTTTTGTATCTTAAGTGTCTAAGAGTTTCCAAATACTTTTTGAGTTTTTTTTCAGGTACAGGTAGACAGAAATGCTACTGAAACCATGATCAAAACAAAGCCTGAGGTAAAAGTGTGCACTTAAATAGCACGCATTTAAAGACTCATTCACGCTCTGTTAAACTCTGAGAGGCAGGCGTGTGAAATGCCGGCTATGCCCCCCTGCTCGGGTAATTATGAAGGGGTAGAAGACAACAGGTTGAGAGACGAGGTCAGGCTCATGCGAGAAGATAAATGCAAAGTACTCACTCCGAGAGACAGAAGAAAACATCAGCTGACAGCAGCATATGTCAAATGATCAAATTACCTCCTTTCACACAGAGCGGTCACATACGGACGAGGACAGGAAAAAGCAGCGCTAGAGAGGTCAATGAAGATGATGGCATGACGTGTTTTTACTTTGCATATGTGTGCAGCAGGTGTTTATGGCCTTTATAGTCCTGACATTCACATCAGAGTCCTGTGGAATTAAAGATAATTCCCTAGTTTAGTACTCGCTGATGTCCTTAGACAATGAAGCACAGTTTAGCTTACAACATATTTCAGGCAACACCTTATAACTTAAAAAAAATATATATATATATTTGAGCCAGGCCTATGTGTAATCTGTGTTTGCAATATGCTCCACATTTGGCAGAATAGTCTACTTTCAGTAGAGTTTTACACATTTCCCGTGTGCGTTTGTTTATTAAAGGAATAGTTCAGCCAAAAATGAAAATTCTGTCATCATTTGCTCACCCTCAGGTCGTTCCAAACCTTCATTTCTTGATACTAAAGAAAGATACCCTGATCGCTCTTTTCCATGCAATTCTACTGAATGGATACTAGAGCTTTCAAGCTTCAAAAGGGACACAAAAGAATAATAAAAGCATTATTAAAGCAGTCTATATGACTGTGCGCTATGTTCCAAGTCTTCTGAAGTCATACGATTGCTAGAAACAGATGGAACTTTATATAATAATTTAATATTAATCTTCCTCTCTAGTGAACTATTAATAGCTGTGACTGGATCATTAAGTCAGTGATTCATGAACAAATCATCAAACCAAACAATTCATTGATAAGATCAGACTCAAAAGAACAATTCATTCACAAATCTGACTTCACTTTCTCACAAAGAGCAAACTTTTTTTTGTGTGTGTGTGTGAATAATGACTTAAATTAAAACTGCTTGTCACTGTAGCTTTGTGTTGTTTGACATTTCATCATTTTTAGTTTAAAACAAAACAGTTTATTGGAGTACATTTTGCAGTATTTTATTTTATTTTTTTCTATTTCACTTTTTCTGCTTCAAAATGCAGTGTGTTACTTGCTGTTTCTTTTTATGAACTGTACTAAGAATTTAAAAAGTGTATAATATTTATATATTGTTATATTATTTTATTAGTTTTTGTTTTTAATATTTCTATTTACTTTTAATTTCTTTTATTTATACGTTTTATTAATTTTGAATACTGTTAGTTGCCATTTTTTCATTTAATATGTATATATATTTTTTTTCAGCTTTGTTTCAATTTCAGTTTTTGTAGTTTTAGTAAACAGTATCAACGCTGCTTCAAAGGACTTGGAATATAATGCACGAATCATATTTTACGATATGTTTTTGGTGTTTTGTGTCCTTTTAAATGGCTGTAATCTCCAATCTCCATTCATAGTAATTGCATGAAAAAGATTGCCCAAGACATTCTTCAAAATGCAAATGAGTAAATGATAACAAGTAATAGTAATTTTGGGGTGAACTATTCTTTTATACTGTATATTTTGTCTGTTTGATTAGATGTAGTTAAGTGTAGTTAAATGCAATCTGCAGATTTCCTCCAAATCAGCACAGAAAACGCATACCACTTTCTGTCTGCACCTGCTAATGATTGAATTTTTCAAATGTGCAAATGAAAATTAATCTACCTTCAAACCAAGGTTTACCATCTTCTGAATCAAAGTGTGAAATAATGTCCCATTTATGACTTCAAACCCAAATGCTCTCACTGTGGGTTTATGGCTGCAGTAAGTCAATATCTGGCGATTTGCACCAAAGCCTCTTATTTTAGGAGTCCAGCGAGGCAGAGATGTAACTATGGCTTTCTCAGTGTTTTATACATAGCTTTTAAAAGTGCCTCTGGGTGCAGTCAACAACAGGGAGTAATGAACTTTCTGACAGCATCTGAAAATGTGTTTCCCTGAACATGGTTGTTTGGTAACTAATGCTGAAGCCAGTGTAGTTTAATATGGCATGTGTATTGGTTGTTTTCAGATGACGCTTGACTACTCGCTGTCACCGGCTTTTTGATTTACTCGTGTAATATGCCTCAGAGACACACAGATTTCTTGTGCACATAGCTGAGATGACATTAATGATGAAAGGGATGATGTTGATGACTGTATACTTTAGCCTGGCACAAGCATGCGATAAAAGAGAAAAAGGGGTGCTGAATATTGCCAATAACTGCAAGTAAATCACACACACGTATATATTAAGAGCTGCTCACATAAGGAGACATCCATAATTTTTTGTTCTATGCATGTACGGCTTAGATATTCCACCTTCATGGACATCAATTTGCAAAATGAAGTGAGAAGATGAAATATTTTGAGATGTTGAAGACTCACTTGTGTTTAGACATCAATCATAGTTTTCTCAAACACTTCTGGGCTGACATCTTAATTACAGAGTACTAATCAAAGCAAGATTGCTCTAAGAGGAGATTAATTTGGTTTTGTGTGTGTATGTTTGAGTGTATTGAAATGTTCTCTTTCTGAATATGCACTGAATTAAAATCGGTGTGTTACTTTGACAGCCCTTTCCTGTACTTGAACATAGTGTGCTGAAATCATTCTTCTTATTCCTGCCATATCCACTTTTCTATAGCCAGCAGTTGATGGTGATGTCCAAAACACTATCATTTAAAGCTTTAGTCCAGTGGGTCATCCAAAGTCTATCCATTTTACTGGTGTTTTACTTTTAATCCTAAATTCATCACCTCGTCTTTGGCGCTGTATATACTGAGGCTTGGCATGACTCCTTATGAGCTTCATTTAAAAAAATAAAAAATAAAATAGTGAGTGACTCTATACAGTGTAAAGTTTATGGGAGTGTTATTCTCAGAAGCTAACTATGTAAAGTATTTTAAAGGTCCTATGTTATTTTCTAATAATATATATATTAGTGGTGTCAAATGATTAATCGCGATTAATCGCATTCAAAATAAAAGTTTTTGTTTACATAATATATATGTGTATACTGTGCATATTTATTTTTTATATATAAATACAAACATATAAATGTATATATTTAAAGAAAAATATGTTATGTTATATATTAAATATATTTAGATATAATATAAAATAAAAAATATAAATATATAAATGTATGTACATGTAAATATTTGTAAAATATTTATACTGTATGTGTGTGTCTTTATATATACATAATAAATATACACAGTACATACACATAATTGTGTAAACAAAAACTTTTATTTTGGATGTGATTAATCGCGATTAATCGTTTGACAGCATATATATATATATATGCTAAATAAAAGCTAAATAAATGAACGAATAAAATAAAAAATATTACTAAAAATGTCTAATAAAATAAATTGAATAATAAGTATTAAATTATTAAGCAAATTGTAAAGATAATATGTTATTATGTTATTATTATGTTATTACAGTCGGTATATCACACTTTTCTTGAAAATGACACATTTGCAAAGCCATTTGAAACCAGCATGAAGGCTAGGAGTACAACTTGGCATATGTTTTTAATTAATAGAAAAAAAAAGAAAAGAAACCAACAAAAATAAAAGAAACATTCCTTTTCTTCATCCATGCTTGTTTATATCATTGACCCCTAATTTATTGAAGAATCAACTATCAGTCAGTTGTGAGCAAATTTTCCAAAAGTGGCTTTTTTTTAAATTATTTGCCAAACTTTGTTTTCCAAACACATTTGATGCCATTAATGATTCATAAATTAGCTTTAACTGTCAATTTGTTGAAGCTTGGCAGCCACTCCTGGTAAACAATGAGAGATTTCCAACTTTTTTGCCATATACTGTTTTCATGGCAGCCCATTTCATGGTTATGATTGGCTCGTGTTTGTAGCCCAAGGGTACAAAACATACCTTCTCTGTTCCTGTCTATCTCGAGCTCATCCAAGCCATTTGACAGATCTTCTCTTTCCTCTCTAAAGCACCTCCAGGCATAGCAAGAGGAACGAGGCTTCCTTTGATAAGGGTGATCAAGACTGGCGTTCCCATGCCGACAGGTTTCACCAACATGAGAGACGCGGGGAGCGGAGGGGGATTTGCGCACCCATTACCCACAAGGCCGCTTGTCTGATGGGACACAATCTGAGGAGATAGAGGGCTCGGTCGGGCCAGTGAGAGGTAGGGGGTGGGGAGTCGAACGATGCAGGAGCCGAGGGGGAACTGTGAGGATGAAAGGTATCAGGCATAAAAGAGAGGAGTGAGGGGAAGATGAGTAAAAAGCAGCATAAAAAAGAACAAAAGTAAGGAGTGATGTAGAGGAGATGGGGAGCACCCGACCTGAAAAGCTGTCACGAGAGCAGATGAACGGGAGAGACAGCTCTCACACACCCCCATTATGTGCTGTACAGTAGAGAAGAACAAATTAGAATGGCATCTTGGGAAACATCACAAAGCATAAGTGTTGTAGTCTGCTGCCCGTAACATGTATAGACGTTGATTTACGTTGTATGGAAGCAAAGAAAGGCTAGAGAAAAATCAGGCCTTGCTGCCTGTAATTGCAGCCTTGAAATATCAGCCTCATAAAACGGCCAGTCAGACAATTCTTTCATTGACCGATCTGAGAAATTGTTTCTCTGAAAGCACAAACCTTAGAAATGCAATATAACAGCACTTTGCTTTTCTGTCTGTCTGTAGTGATGGAAGCCAAATGGTTCAGGATTAAGGCTGGTAACGCAAAGGTTATAGGCTTGATGTCTACTATAAACTAGGCACATAAACTAGATTAGTGGTTCTCAACTGGTTTTGCTTCAGGACTCAGATTTCACATTATGTTTTAAGTGGTGACCGAACAGAGTAACAAAACTGCTTATTGTAACACAAATGCCTTCAAAACTTAACACATTATATTATATTATATTATATTATATTATACATATAGAAAAAAAGGTACTAAAGCTATCACCATGGCGCTACTTTTCAAAATGTACTGATACCATTTAGGTACTAATATGCACCTTTAATGTATTGATACCTCAGTGAAAGTACAGATACAGGTCAAATATTACTCCATTACAAGTGAAAGTTGTAAAGACAGATTTTTACTTAAGTAAAAGTACAGAAGTACTTCCTTTTAAAATTACTTAGTTACCAAAAGTACATTTCCTTTTTTATGTCAATACTTGCAATAACTTATGCCTTTTACAGTAATAACCTATAGAAATGAAATGAGTTGAAAAAATTTTATTTAACACCCCTACCCACCACATCTACGTGTAGCCATTCATCCACATTTGACCCGAGAGGACAGTGACATTGTTGTAAATACAGACTAATAAGAAAAGAATCAAACCTGCTTTAAAATGCAGCAACGCAACTGTAGCTGTATAACTTTACAACAGCAACACTGCTTTAACAAAAAAGCAAAACAGCAAGATTTATTTGACATCAAAACAAACATTTCAAATATGCTCTCTAACCGCTCTCGTGGTACTTTGATGTCATGCAAAGAATGGTCTGTACAGCTTCAAGTCAAAAACCTACTGTGTTTTGTTGGGAGATGCACAACAGTTCTTCTGTGGCATATAAACATTTGTCCAGGCCAAGACTGCATGGCAAAGGGGGTGGTCTCGCTGTCATCTACCGTGATAACCTCCAAATCACACAACTCCACTTCCACGACATAGATGCATTTGAATATATGGTTCTGAAGGTTGACTCTCTTATTATCATCCTACTCTATCGTCCTCCTAAACCATTTTCAAACTTTTTTTCTCAACTTAGTGAACTGTTAACCTTCGCCTGTTCCATGTCTTCTCCTGTTCTCCTGCTTGGTGACTTTAATGTACATGTTGATGTTGTTTGCTCTAACACCACTCAATTACTGTCTGTTTTTGATTGTTTTAATCTGTCTCAGCATGTTCATTTTCCCACTCATTCTCATGGTCATATCCTTGATTTGATCTGTACCTCAGGGGCTGGTATTTGCTCCATCTCTCCCTCTGATACTGGTATCTCTGATCAAAAACTCATAGACTTTAATTTTAGTTTGCCTATACATAAGAAATCTGTGAAGACTGTTCTATCCTACCATAATTGTAATAATGTTGACATCTCATAATTTTGTTCCTCTATGGCTTCCTCTAATCTTTTTGATGTTTTTGATTTATCTTCTCCTTCACTGATTCTTTCAAAATTTAACTCTATATTGTCTGATATTTTGTCTGTGCATGCTAATGTTAAGACTAGAACTGTTCCTTCCACTTACACTTTTCCCTGGTTTACCCCCGACCTTCGAGCTCCGGTTGACGGCTTGAGCATCTCTACAGGAAAACTGAACTTACTGTTTATCACCAAGCCTTTCTTGAACATCTCAAAAATTACAAGTCTGCATAGTGCACTCTAGTTTTGTCTGTGCCATGATTAATAAAGCCAGTAAAAGGCCAAAAGCACTATTCAACACAGTAAATAAACTTATCAAACCCCCACCTCATGATGCTGTTGCTTCAGATGAATTCTTCTGCTCCTTTCTAAATTATCTTCTGGACAAGATGGCTGCCGTCCACCAGAGCTTTTCGAACAACGCTATCAATTTTAGCTTTGAGCCTAATCTCTCTGTCCTGCTTTTCTCTTACTAATACGTCTTCTGTCTTTGAGCTTATTTCAAAATTCAACTCTTCTTCCTGTCGGCTCGACCCAGCTCCTACTTCTCTCTTGAAACAGTGTCATTCGGTCATTTTTGCACCTATCTCTCATTTCATAAATGTTTCTCTTGCCACTGCTTCTTTTTCTCAGTCACTTAAAATCTCTGCAGTTACCCCAGTTCTCAAGAAACCCAATCTCGATCCTACAGTTTTATCCAATTATCGTCCCACTTCAAACTTACCATTTATTGCTAAATTATTGGAAAGTACTGTAGCTTCCCAGCTTCGGTCCTTCCTAGTGGCAAATAATTTCTTTAACCCATTTCAGTCTGGCTTCCGTCCACAACATAGTACTGAAACTGCCCTTGTAAAGGTAGTTAATGATTTATTACTCTCTTGCGACACTGGCTCTCTGTCTTTACTTCTGTTACTAGGGTCACTGCTCTTTCCTGGCTCTGTTCATACCTATATGATAGACAGTTTTACATTTCTGCTCGGGATTTTAGATCCCCTACTATCCCCCTGAAACAAGGCGTCCCCCAGGGTTCCGTTCTTGGGCCTTTGTTGTTTATTATTTATATTTTACCACTGGGTCAGATACTACAGCGTCATGGCTTTAGCCATCATTTTTATGCTGATGACATTCAAATTTACACATCATGCAGGCCTTCCCTGTACCCAAATCGACAAAATTTCTGTTTGCGTGCAGGATATAAAAACATGTCTGAACCCTAATTTTCTGAAACTAAATATGGATAAAACTGAGATAATCATTATTGGTACTCCATCACTTACCACCAAAGTTCCCGTTGACTTTACTTGCAATATTACTGGCACTTTAATTGCTCCATCTAGTATTGCTAGAAATCTCAGTGTTATGTTTGACCCCTCTCTCTCATTTCAGTCTCATATTAACTCTCTCACTAAATTAGCATTCTTTCACTTACGACGAATTGTCCAGCTCCGTCCTTTCATTAGTATCATGATCGTGCTTCTGTTTCATCTCGTCTCAATTACTGTAATGCCCTTTTCATTGGCTTGCCAGCTTTGTCTAAATTACAGTATATTCAAAACTCGCACTAAGCGTTCAGTCCACATCACCCCTATTCTAGCTGATCTGCATTGGCTACCAGTGGCCTATCGTATCAAGTTTAAAATTCCCCTGCTTACTTTTAAAGCTTTGAATCCCGTCCCTCGGTATTGCCTCTCTTCCATGGGGGGCAGATCATTCAGTGTTGTTGCTCCTAAATTATGGAACTCTCTACTCAGATCACCCTGTCTTAATGAAAATTATTAAGACATTTATTCCAGTGTGTTATGTTGTGATCTAGAGAAAATTAAGCCAAGCTTTCGAGAAACACTTTGAGATTAAAAATTAAAATGTGATTGCGAGAAAACAATACAGGAAAAAAGGCCTTCTCTAGCATCAGCCCAACAGTATACAATAGTGTTTGGTATCTTAATTAAACAAACTTATATCTATTTAATTACTTTGCTATTCATGGTTACATAGTTTGATCATTAGTTGCATTTTGTTCCTTACACTTAGCAGTATTTTTTACCCGGCTGTCCATGACCTCCCTAGCTGAGAAGCACTAAACTAGAGAATTAAGGAGATGCCCTGTCACCACAGGATGCCCCCGAGCGTGGCACTTAACCTCAGGATGATCCACAGGGACTGACCTTGCAATTAGTCTACCTCCAGTTACTGCGGATAAAACACATCTGCTTAGTAACCAAGGCAACTTCCCTCTCTAAACTACATATTGTCCTCTGTACAAAGAGTGTTTGCGTGCATACATTACATTCTCATTGGGGGCATTCAAAGGTCCGTAATGTAATGACCAGAAAAAGCCTGAAATAGAAAAGTGAGCAGAAAAGCGGTGCTTTACACGACTCGTTAAACTCATTTCACAACGCTGTCTTGTTTTTCTATTATTCCCTGATTTACAATTTAGCCTTATGCCTCTTGACTATGAAACAATATTTCAGCCCAAATGATTTTCACACAGAGGCACATCAAGTTATTCCTGGCGATTCTGAAGCAATCTGTCTTCCTTGATTGTACCATCATTCCAATGTGAGTTCATGTCTTCCTCTTTGACATGTTTGGCTGTCCTCGGGCTGAAAAGCCAGCGATAAGCCAGTGTTTCGGTGCTCTATGTGATCCCAGGGGTAATGTTTGGCCAATGTTCTGTCACTGTTTTCTGCAATTTTATCTGATGCACCATGAACACTGTCCAATTTCCACTCTCTCTGAGATTTGTGTGCCATTTAGTGACACGTTCACGAAGGTAAGCTATGTCCCAATTTACTGCTAATGTGCACATATAGGGCATCTTGTCATGTGCAATGTAAAGTTATATATAATCCTTTCTGTAGGTCTAAGAATGGGATATTCGGAAAACATAGTTGGCCTGTTATGGTTGAATTTATAATACAAATGGACCGGCTGTTTCTTTGTACATCACCAAAACCTACATTTTTCACCCTTCCCAACTCTCATAGGGGTTGGGTATATGGAGCAATTGCTTTCATTTAAAAAGAAATATGGGGAAAAAACCCATACTCTACCATTCTAAAATGTACAATATGTAATTTTTTTTATGTTTTTGAAAGAAGTCTCTTATGCCTTATAAAAGTGGCATTTATTTGATCCAAAAAAATAAATAAAATAAAATACAGTAAAAAGTGTAATATTGTGAAATATTATTACTATTTAACATAAATGTTGAATATCTAAATATATTTTAAAATATAATTTATTCTTGTGAAGGCAAAGCTGAATTTTCAGCATCATCGCTCAAGTCTTCAGTGTCACATGATCCTTCATTTGCTGCTAAAGAAACATTTCTTATTATTAGCAGTGTTGAAAATAGTTGTGCTGCTTCATATTTTTGCGGAAACCATGATTTTCTTTTTGTTTCTTTCAGGAATCTCTGATGAATACAAAGTTCAAAAGAACAGCATTTATTTGAAATTGAAATGTTTTATTATAAATGTCTTTACTGTCACTTTTGATGAATTCCATGTATCCTTGCTGAATAGAGGTATTAATTTCTTTTAAAAAAAAATCAATCAGTCTTATACAGTATATACATTTTTGCATTCAGCAACATAAGCAAAATAATCATTTGTAAAACAGAAAAACAAAGATTTCTTATTAATTTCAATGTTGAACACAATTTATGATATAAAACAAATGCACTGTAACAAAGCTTTACTTTGAGTACATTTTACTAGAAAATGCTATTTTAGTTTTTCTACTTCACACAGTTAATCAGTGTGTTAATTGCTGTTTCTTTGTAATCTTTTGAAAAATGTACTGGAGTGAGAACTATTTCTACATCATATTTTGTGTGTATTGATTGGGTCCTTTAGCAAATGTAGCACTTTATAGCCACAGTTATGCTAATCAAGGATAGATAGTATTTTATAAAGTTCCAACAACTTCAAGGTCACAAGTTCTTCATCCACATCATCATTCTGCACTCTTTGACCTTGTAGGAAGGTGTCTGAGCCGGGACAGGACGGTCGGGGCCAGTGGTGCTCCCTGGTGTGCTCTTTAATTAAAGGCCACCATTAACAGGATTACTCACTGTAGGTACCCAGCATCCCCCTCTAACACCGTATGGGCCTTATCTGGTTCAGCTGCAAAGGTCCACCTGAACACAGCATCCTCAGCCATGCGGACAGAGTACCAGGTCTGCTGAGAGAAAAAGAGCGAACGAGAGAGAAAGAGAGTGAACTTTGGACAATCAAGCAGATGGAGAGATACAAAGAGAGAGAGAGAGAGATCTAGAGTGATGGTCTGCGACAGAAAAAGCCAGAGATGAGTGAGTCGAGAGGAGAAAGAGAAGGTCGGAGGAGGGAGGGAGGGAGGGAGGGAGTGATGGAGCGAGCGAGCCGGATTGCATCCTATTGCATCAGTCCTGAGTAACGAGATAGGAAGATGCTGGGCTGAGCCGCACAAATAGCTTTTCGCACCGGCTGTGTGCTGAGGAGAAGGAAGGGGAGGAGGAAGATGCATCCAACCCTATGACGTTATAACGGATCTCCACCCCGTAGCGCTGTCCGGCTGATTCTGCCCCCCAACAGCCCCTGGAGTTCACTCATTAGATTTTACCCATCAGCAACTCTTAGAAATGTAAAACCAATTAACTGATAAATAGAGAGAGGAGAGAGGGACTCAAAGAGAAGGCAGTCATTTCAGCCTCTTAAATACAGCCATCAGGAATGTCAAAGACATGTACAGATATGTAGTCAGACAAAAGAGAATTGAAACCGCACTGCAGCGAGGTCAGGTTAAATGCATGTTTATTTATGCTTTATGTTGCTTTCGGAGGATTCGGAGGCCACGATTTGTTCATTTAAAGCAGCGGTTTTCTAACAGGCTTCAAGGACCCTCGGGGGATTTGAGAGATAAAAAGGTTTTACCAAAGGTATTTGTAGGGATGTCAAAGTTAATAATTTTAACACATTTACATAATTTGGCATTATACGCTTTCAAATTTCTTTCTAGAAATGAGACGAATCAAAACAAATTCATTCATTTTACAGCCATTGTTTTTTACAATAAGCAATCAAAACCAAATCTGCGTATTTTGTATCGTTTTAGAAAGGGATTTTATGGCAGCGTGGTTTGTAAAGCTGCTTTTGGAGCAATAATTGTGCTCATTATTTAAGCATTATCTTGCTGTTCTTTAATAGTGGTTAGAAAAAAGATATCCTGTCAGCCTTATGTAAGGTAAATATTTAAATAATTTAGGTAATATTTTTAAATTTGACTTTGCTTTAATGGTAATAGCTGATAGTTGATTATCTAACTCCAGAATATAGTCTGTGTAATACTATTGTCGGTAACACTTCAGTATAGGGACCAGTTCTCGCTATTAACTAGTTGCTTATTAACATATTATTACATATTGGCTGTTTATTAGAACTAATAAAGCACATATTCTGCATGACCATATTGTCCATCCTTAATCGTACCCAATACCTAAACTTGACAACTACCTTACTAACTATTA
>SCHK01163327.1:15545-28685 GCA_004124795.1 Poropuntius huangchuchieni | reverse complement strand
CCCCTCTGTGTGCTGCATGTGTGTGTGGGTGCGAGATGAAACGACTCTTGGCTGGCCTTGGTTGAGAGAAAGAGAAGGGTGGAGTGGAGGAGAGGAGAGGAGAGTGAAAGAGGATATGTGGTTAGGGAGACACCCACCACCTTTTCTCGGCAGATAGAGCAGAGCCCAGGGCAGTGCCAATACCATCGGTGCAGCTAGTGCTGACTAAGATGGAGCAGCCACAGGAAGCGTGACTGTTTCAACCTTTGGTGGCAGGAAGGTGCCTGTCACAGGGTCATTGTCAAAACCGAGGCAAATTATATCTGCAGCTAAAATGAGCAAACCTGTTTAGTCACTGGTTTGAGCATATGTTGGAAAATATATATATATATATATACAGTGTTTTATTAAGTAAAGCAGCAACTAAAGGGAAAGTTAAATTTCAATTTTCGTTTGTGGACAGCTCTGCGAATTATTGCGCCACTGTACAGAAGAGAGGCTGCAGGTTCAGAGGTCTTTGTGCTGAACGGATCTGGCTCCTGCCGTTAACTACTGACCCTGTTAAGTAATGGACTCAGTTGAGGGGAGTAATCTCACCTGGCTCAGGGATGCTTTCTTTCCTAATTCCTCTCGCTTTCCCTGACAGACAGCCTCTTAATGTTTTCAAGGAGAAACTGGAATGTGGAGGAAGCAGAGAGGGCGGGGAGAGGATCAGAGAGAGAGTGGTAAACTTTTTTCACTGTTTTTGTGGTAAAGCGAGAGTGCTTGCTGGCGTGTTTTATTGTGGAAGTCAAGAGTTACAAAAAGGTGCATGTAGAGGTGATGAGAAGATGAGAGAGAAAAGGGCGAGATATGTTTGGCGACTGGATACGAGAGACTTTTTGAGTGTGTGTGAATGTGTGTTTATTATGTCCGTACATAAGCGATACATGCCAACTATTGTGCTGCCTACACCTCTGCCTACATCTCTACTGTCGAGGAGATTTGTTGGAGTTATTATTGTTTCGGCACTGAAAAAAACAAACTAACAAACAAACAAACAAAAAAAACTATTCAGTATTTCTCATTCCATTTACAGTAAGTGATTACATAATTAGTGTATTAATCAATATGCTACAGTTATGGCTTTTAATAAACATGTTGTTTATAGCGGTTTCTGTGTTAAATTAGTTTTAATATTCATGATTTAATTCCCTCAATTTCACTGTTTACAAAGCAATGTTAGAATATTAAGCTGAAATGCTCTTGAGAAATATCACTGTACTCTGTTATTGTGTTTTGAACATTCTTCACAAAAAATATATTTTTCTTTCTTTCTTAAAATTAGATGTCTGATATTTTATAATCTTAAACCCCGATTTTTAGTGCTCTTTTAATTTGTCCTCAAATTGCGTTCTTTTTCTTGCTTTCTTTTTAAAAATTGTGTTAATCTTCAATATTTCAAAGCGAAGAGAGGGAGCGCAAGATGAAGAGAGGGAGTGAGTGAAAGTGTGGGACATAAGCAGGTTGTTTTTGGGGAAGGGGAAGTGGTCCCTGGTGGGTAGAGAAATTCACTCTTCTGTGATACTGGCTTGCAGCCAGTTTGGAGGCAGATTCATCAGCACTTCACAACGGGGACAACCTCCCCCCTCCCTCAACCCCCAGTCCCACACTGAAAAGCACACAAATCGATCCAGTTAAGATTTTCATTCAGCTTCACTAAAGATTTGGTTGCTATCTTTCCTTTATTCTCTGGAGCGGTGAGTGGATATGAGTAGGTGTTTGAGATCTGTGTGTTCCTTGGGCTATGATCAATAGCTGACACTGGGCACATCACTCACATGCTCGTGCAGTGCCTCTTCTCTGCTCTCTGTCTGTCCTCAGGGGTGACACGGCCACTCACATGTTCGTTCTGGAATATATTTCTGGAGTGTCAGAAAACGGAGCAGTACTGTCTCCAGCGTAGCATAGAAGAGAAGAGGTGATGTTGCGCTCTCTGTGGCGACACATGGACGCGGTCATTACCATAGACATAGACACGCTAAAAATGTCAGACCATCTGCTCTGCTCTTATCAGGATGATGAGTGTTGAAATGAGTGTTGGTAGCTGTGTTTTCCCATGAGTAAATGCAGATTACATTGTTAAACACTTGACACAAATAGAAGCCTTTTGAAACTATTGAAAAATTCGGAATAATTATTTTTAAAAGTGACAACATTTTGCACTGATTCCCTCCGTTAAAGCCAAATACATATTTGTGAAGTAATGAATGTAAAACAATTCTTTAACCACTCAAATGAGGGATTGCAATGAAGCAGATGTCTATATTTGCTTAATTTATAAAGTAGTTTCAGCTGGTTTTTAATGCACCAGTACTCTGTAGTGAAAAACAAACAAACAAAAAGTTAATTTAGGTGCTACTTTTTTTCCAGTGTATTTTTGGTCCTTGTCAAGCTAGTCAAAGCGTAAAAAAGTTTTTTCTTTTTTTTTTTTTGAACAGAAGGGAAGTCCTGGTTAAAAGGGAAACTGCTGTTTCAATAGTCTTAGAGTCAGGATGTCACCACCCCCGGCGTAACGGTAATGAGGGGACATTACCATCATTCTGCGTCTTGTTAGTTCCCCGAGCGCCTGACACAATCAGAATGCAGCAGCTGCCCTTCAGACCTTAGAGATCTGAGAGAGAGAGAGAGAGAGAGAGAGGCCTCTTAGACCTCATCTAGAGACAGAGAGATCTGATAGGCGAGACCTGAGGGACTGTGTTCCCGCAGATGAGACACCCTGTGTACTACCTCCGTGTAAATATAAACTGATCCACACAAAAATTTGCATAAACATTTTATTAATTCATGTTTTTAAATACTCTACAAAAAGGCAAAAAAAAAAATGCATATCTTACACAAAACTTCTAGTTGTGAATATATTTAAATGTATATTTAATGTATATTAAAATATATTTAACAGAACTTAACATTTTTGTCTTAAGTGTGACGAAATTCTAAGAATGATGCAATTTGGATTTTCTTGCTACACTTAAGAATAAATGTTCATAAGTGTTAAGGTCTCAGTTCCTAAATTATTTAAGAGTGAGCAGAGGTATCATAACCTAGTTAGGAGTAGAAAGATGGCTGTGTTGTGAGAGGCAGAACACAGACATTTTAAAAGAAAGAATGTGTTGGAATTATATGATGACAGTGAAAGTTTTTTTCTTTTCTTTTTTTTCATGTATTGATTTATAGACAGTTTTTTTTTATTTTATTTGTAGACTGTACAGCAGTGTTGAAACTCAAAAAAAGATGAAATGATATAAATGAGATAAACCAGATACAGAGATTTAACTTGATCTTGATCTGCACATCCTGTATTTATCAGTATTGAATACAAAAGCGTCTGATAAACAGAGACGATTTTCAGGTTTCCCGCTAACCATACTACTGCCGCCGCTGCTGTCTGTGCCTGAGAGCTTTAGTCCCGGAATGCCGGTAAGAGGTTCCATTATGATTTACAGTTGCTCTAACAAGAGTCAGTTAGAGTCACTGGAGTCAGTTATCAAGTCCTCTGAGACCTTCACTGGTATGGAGTTATGCCACGTCCAATCAAGAAAACACCTGCCCTTCCGTAAAGGTCATTCAAATCAGACAGTCAGACCCCAAAGCCTGCTGAGTGTTTTCACTTTACCACTGGGTTTCATCTTTAAATCTGGGACGCTGCAGTCAGTCTCACATTTCAACTTTACACCACCTGAGATCCTGAAAAATTATGCTCTTCAAACTCTCACATGATTTTATTATCACTTTTAACATATTTAAAAGGTGTAAGAGTCTTACATCTGGTGATGTAAAGCCAATCAAATGTCAGCACCCCTGTGACTGATCATGTCACAAATGTTCATTTCTTATCTGGGGAAAATTGTTAACACAGTGTGTTCAAAGACGTGGAAAACATTTTGGCAAATTTATGCAGATATCCAGGTAAAACCAAATGTTGTTTTTTTTTTCTTTTCTTCCTTTTTTTCTGCAACTAGAATGATCTCAGATATTGTTCAGGCAAATTTAAGGAAACCAAATTTATCTGGTATGTGTAAGATTATAAAGGTAATAGGAAATCAAAAATCAAGGTTTTAGCAATTACATTTAAATTATGAACAACAATACAAATTTACCTTCTTTTCAGCTTCTTTAAATCACAAAAATTAAAAAAACTTCCAAAGACACACCACACATAAACGAAAAATGTTACAGAACTAAATGAAACTAATTGTTTGTTTGAGGACAATGAACACTACAATATTTGTATAATAATAATGTAATGGGAACATGGGCCATGAAATGAGAGCATGACATCTCTTTCTCTTGCTTCCCGTTTTTTTTTTTTTTTTTTGGGATTGTTGCCAATGCCACTGGCACATTCAGAGGCCGCTATCTTAAACAGCTAAGAGGGCAATTTCTCCCATCAACAAAACACAGACAAGAAAATCACACTCCCCTCTTGCAGGAAAGAGTCTCTCATTTTCCATTTTGCTGTGTGGTTTGACTGTGTCACCATAATTTCATCTAATGTTGTGGCTGATTTACCATTATTATTATTATTATTATTACTACCTTCCACCATTATTACTGTTGTAGTTACATATGTCCGCAGATAATGACAGTAATTTCAGTTGCTCACAGTGGTTTTCCTCATTAGTGACACTACACTGGTGTTGTTGAGCACGGGAAAGTAAAGCACTCAGTCCAAGTCATATAAAAATGGCAATACTGATGCAAAGAAAAAAATGCTTTATTTGGCTGTTGGACTGACATTCTTGTGTTTATTTTCTGATATTAGTTCCTAAAGACTAATATCAGCTGTAAAGTTACTTATTAAAAAGAAATATGAATAGAATTTAGATTGAGATAAATTCTACATGAGTGACAACATCACGTTTTTGAAAGAAACCTACAAAAATTTGCAGTTAATCCATTCACGCAAGGAATTCTTTTCATTTAATAGTTATTTGTAATTTTACTTTAAAGAAAAGTTTGATTGGTCTTGATCAGCTTGAAAATATTTGAACTTTGACTTTCAAGATATATAATGTTTTTATTTACAATGCAAAACTGTTTTACAGAAAAGAGACAAAAAAAGCTATTCCCTCACTCCCCCTCCATCACTGTCACAAAGTTGCATATCAAAAGAAATTTACTGAGCATGTAAACATTTCTTTGATCTTTTCCTGCATGCATGAAAAATTCTAAAATGTTAGATTAACTCTGAAATACTTCAGTTTCATGTATGCTTTTCTGTTTTAAGCTGATGAATTATGACCAGCATTTATAGAAAGTGTCGATATGCGTGTGTGTGTTTATAAGTGTGTGAACGTGTATGCAGGCTTGTGCTGTCATCAACCGCAATGGCAATCAACCAGAGACATATTTTATATCAAAATCTTTTGTGCTAGTGTGTGTTGTAGCTCTAGGTTTGAGGGAAAATGTTTTTCTTGCTTTGCTTTAAACTGATACAGTCCAGATTGAGGAAACACACAGCATGGACATTCATGAGGCATGTCTCAGGATCATTCCACTCTGCACACATACCGTACACTGCACTGTAAAAAGTGGTAACCTGCAATTGTTACGTTAAAGGGCTATTTCTACGTGTTATTTCTAAAATATAAATATTTGTTTTGTTGTTATAAATTAATGCATACATGTTGGTTCGGTGATGTTAAATTATAGTTTTGACTTTAGATGTTAACGTTTTTAGGTTACTTTTTTTTTTTTTTGGCATTTTAGAAACTCCTCGAATGGATGTATTTGTCCATGTCAGTGCAACTCATGTCTGTCAAATTAGTTTATTCTGTTTATTTTGTGATTTCAGATTGGAATGAATGTGTAGCAATGACAAAAGCATTTTAAAAATCATCAAAAGGTTTCCATTTTAAAAATGAGTTCACTGGCAGCAAAAAAAAAAAAAAAAAAAAATCTTGCCTGAAGCATTTAATAGTGTGCATGTTAAATAATCAAATTAGATATAAAAAGTCACAGCGGCATGGTTCACAGATGCACAGCAGATGTGATTTAGGGTGGGTTTATTGTCATATATTGAGCGGTACTGCTCTTCCTTCTCTCCAATCCATGGTGTCAATTAAAGCTCAAACAAACTCATTTGCTCTTGTGATAGACTCCAAATGAAGTGGCCAGTGTATCTAGGCAACCAAGGAGGTCAGAGTTCCCTGTCCTTATCAGGAGCTGCTGACTGTAGCAGAGTGGAGACACTCTCTGATAATGGCCCCGTTTCCAGCACAAAAGAGGATTGGGGCTGTTTGTACATTTTTAGCGTTCACCTTATTGGCGCCTACCCATTTTTTTATTTTTTATTTAGAACACGCCATGATTGAGTGCATTAACAGAATGTTTTGTTGTAACACATGTTATTTTTCTTTTAAGAGTGACCAGTGATATCCAAAAGAATATTTAAATATTTGAGATATATTAAGACGGTCTAAAATGCCAATCCCTGTTTGCTTCAGGGAGTGGGTTGCGCTTCGCATCGCATCGACCCGTGCGGATAAATCCGTCTCACGTTGCGTGAGATGTACATGTGCAGTTAACAGTAGGCAAGCCTTCTGTTATTTCAGCACTATTGATTTGCACCCATTCAACAACTATTACACGATTCAAGGAGTGAGGATTATAATCATGTGAAGTGAAACTCTATTTCCAGGAGCATATGTGTGGGAGAAGTACATTATCTGGTCTTAAAGTCAATTGATAATACCCGTGGCATAGAGGGGATTACAGATAGAGGATGCATTTAAAAGTTTAAAATGCTGTCTGATCAGCTAAAGCAAGTGTAATTCCTTTCAGGTTGAAAGCGTTAATAGCATCACCGGTAACGGTATCCTCTGTGAAGTGGAGGCTGAAAAGACGCTATGCACGTCTGTCTGTGTCCGTGCGGGTGTGTGCATGTGTGTGTTGTTTAGAGAAGAGTGAGCACATAAAATAAAGTGCCCAGAGGTTGCTTCTGGCATTTTGTGGTCACCAGACACTTGTCATAACTCAGAAAGAATAAAAAAAGCAAGGAGGGGGAACTGTGTGTGTGTGTGTGCGCATGTGTTTGTCAGAGGGGTTGGGAGCTCCTGTCTCAGTTCAACTCATATCGCGTACCAATATTTGATCTCCACTCATTAGAGTGAAGAAGGGACCATCAGGCCACTGAACACGCTGCGTCTGTAGTTCCATGAATGCACGTGCACACAGACGCAAATACGCTCCCCCTCAACCTCATTTCATGCACGACACTCCTGAGGTAGTTTGGGGAATAGAAAATTGCTTTCTAAGGAAGGCTCTGGCCAATTAAGGCCCTGACCGTATTGAATGTCAAGTGTTAATTTAGGTTGTCTCTCCTGTGACCCCCCCTCCCCCTTTACTAGCAGTTGAGCTGGCAGGGGTCTTCAGATGAGCAAATACATGTGAGGTAAAAGTTGATTGCCTAAAGGACCTCGGGTTTTATGTGTCATAGACAAGTGGCAAATGTGTTCTCCTTCCAGCATTTCCCCTCCCCACCTCTCTGACACCCCTGAGGGACAGAGAGGCAGGATTAACTGTACTGCAGCGATAAGAATGGGCGGTTTACTTTGGGGAAAAGACGAGTGTAATCACCTCACGGGCAGTAGGGAGGGTTGAGGATGGACTCGCTCTCTCTCTTTTTCTCTCGGTCTGGGATACAACTTTGCTGACTTGTCCCATAGTCTAGACAAATGACTTGAGGAGTAAAGGAATTCTGTGACACAAAGAGTGTGTGTTTTCATTTATGTTTTATTTAATTCGTTTTATCCAAAAATGTGTACGTACACATATGTGCGTAAGAACATACTGTACATACATAATTTATTATTCATAGCTAATGAGACTTCACTGAAATGAGTTTAAATAGCAGAATAAAACAGATGCAAACTAAATGATTGTTGGTATGTAGTAAGAGAATAGAGCTATGAGATGAATATTAAAATTTAAATCCTTTGAAAATTAAAAGTCTAGAGGAGAAACATCTGAGAATGCATCTCTTATTAAAGCTATTGTTCCATTACCTCGACTTACTCCTGTTGGCCAGTGTACGTGTAGAGATGGTGAATGGATGCATTTTTAAAGCCCCTTGTATATTCTTACATGACAGACACTTGGTCTTAATGGCTTTATTATCATCATTGTGAAGCAGAGGCCTGCTTTCTTTAAAGGTGCAGTCTTTGGTCTTTCTCTGTCTGTGTAGAATAAATGTTAATGCATTTTTGAGATTCAGCGCACAGCTAATTCACACAGCCCAACGTGCTTTAGACCTGAAAAAGGCCTCTGGCTACATTTGTTACTAGAAGGAACCAGCATGAGCTACGTTCTCTGATCCACATCACACAGACAAGAGGGAACATGTTCTTGTTTTGAAATTGAATACATAAGAGTATTGATAAAGGTCTTGTGTGTGTTATTACTGCCTACAGCTGCTGACAGGAGTGGGGGAACATACACACTCTCAAGGGGGTGGTCTCCCATTCACATTAACAGAAAAAAAAAAATAAAATCTAGATTATACTTTCAAATTGTAAACCCACATAGAACACACACTTGAGAGTGTGAAACCAGATGGGCCACACAAATTTTTGCAAGCAATCAAACAAGTAAATAAATAACAATGACAACAACAAAAAATGAATACAAAGAAGAGCTATATATGCTTAGTCCATAAAAATAGAGATTCCTCAATAGGAGTCTTTTTTTCAGATGAAGTCTGAATGAGGCATGACAGACAGATGATCACAACCTTGTGTCCCCTTCACTGTGACCCCACCGTGCTTCTTTTGTCCCCAATTTCAGTCAAAAGAGCTGTAGTCAGGAAAGAAGGAGAAAAGAAAAGTCTAACTTCTCCTTTCTATTTCTCTTGTCTCTCTGTCAGGATTTCCTAAAGTGGTCTGACATAAATGGACATTCCGGGGCTGAGGGCAAAATCATTATGTCATTACTCACTCTCATGTCGTAGAAACCAAAAGGAGAAATGTTGAAAAATGTAATGTGGTTCTTCTCCATACACAGTCTGTAGTGACCACGGCTTTCAAGTTCCAGAAAGGAACACAAGAAAAATATTAGAACTTGTAGTCTATGCAGCTCATTTAATAAGCCATACAAAAGGTTTATATGAAGAACAGGCCAAAATGTTTCAGTCAATATTTGCTGAAAATCTGTTCAGATTTAAAAAAAAAAAAATGTTGCATTGATGTGGAGCACCGGATTTTCATTTTCACTGATGCCATATGTTCTTGCAACCAAGCTAACCTAACGGTAGTTTGAATAACACAAAACTAAAATGTTAATTTTAAGGATTTGAGAGCTGCAGCGAGAGGAAACATTTTTACTTCATATTCACTGTGGTAATTGTAAAGAAATGAGAGAAAAGCACTTCTCTCAAACCTCTTGCCACAGTTTACCAGTTCTTCAGAAATTGATCAAATGCAGGTGTTAAGACAATTACCAATCAATTGCAGCCAAATTCATTTTTCACCTGCAGTGCACACCCTCAACTACTTCTTTGATCAATATAACCAGTGACTGTCCATGTACATATTTTACAGTATTTTTGGTTCATAATGTCTTTCCTAATTTTATTCATTAGCATGCTATTTTAATACTATTTTATTGTTATGTTTTTATTGCCATTTATAATTTCTTTATTGTAATTCTTTTTATCATTACTTTTTATAACGCTTTGGCAATATTGTATGCAAACACAATCATACCAATAAGTAATGTAAATTAAGAATAACCCCTGTTCCTGGACCAAAGACTTTAGACATATATGATTTTTTGTATTGATTTTTCTTTCTTTATGCCATGGTAAAAAAAAAGAAAAAAAAAAGTGGTACGTTCTTTAAAATTTCTCCTTGTGTATTTCACAGACAATTTCAGCACACAGGTTTGGAAAGACATGAGGGTGAGTAAATAATGACAGAATTATCACCCTCACTAAAACACTGTAACTCTTATATGCTAGAAAGATTTGTGTATGTACATCCAAACATGCACACAGAGAGGCTTTCTGAATGTGATGTGTTGGGAAAGTACTTGTCAAGTGGCATTGATTTGTTAAAGTGCTGAATTAGCACAGTACGCCAGCTGCCACCGCCCGCTCACTGTTGTGCTGCCGTGGGCTCATTTTCTCCTTAACAACTCTTTCCCATTTCCCCTTAGCCCCTCTTTTGCTCTCTCTTTCTCTCTCTCTCTCTCTCTGTCGGGCCACACACGCTCTCTCTTTAACTCTCGTTAATTCTGTCTTACACACACACATATTGCAGACACACCTCAGCTGTGACCCATAGCAAACCCAGCTTCTCCCTGTCTTGAGGACACACAACCACACCCACATAAACACTTACGCAATCTCTTGGGGAGGGAAAAAAAATCACTTCTGTGTTGTAGTACATAACCATGTTGAGTCCATCAAATTTAGATCGAGTTCTTCCTTTTAAACCCGTCTACAGTAGTGGGATGAAACTAGGGGAATAATTAAGGCTAACTCAGCGTAACCCCGGCCAGTATCTGTTATGCCAGGATCTAGTGGAATCTGTGTCTCCCAGCTGTGTCTGACATTGACTGGGAGATGTAGTCGGTCAGAATAGGATTTTGGCTGCACTGAGAGTCCACATTTTTATTAGGTAGCCAAAGTGTTCCATAAGCAGTTCCCAAGGTTCCCTTGGAGAGAGTGGCTGAGTCATATCCAGACTGTGTCAGGCCACACACAGTGGCAATAGATTTACCATGAGCTCAGTTCAGCTCAGTTCACAACTGCATTCAAATATTATTAGTGTGTTCATAGGCCACAACATAGAAATTTGCTGATGAGTTATTGGCACGGCATAGAAAGAGTCTGAAAATTTGGGGTGGGGGGTAGGGTTTACTTCCTGTCAGCACCTCAGCTCAGAAACAGTGCCAAGCGTGGCTTGAATATGACTTTAGCATAACCATTTTCCTAAAAGGTACTATATTCAGAATTTAGAGTCATTTGCAAGGTATTTGAGTGAAGCAGGCTGCACTTAAAAAAAGCATATAAAATCGTAATTAACCAGTTTTATTTCAAGTCAAAAATGTTATTTAATATAGCTAAATTAATCTAAAAGTGGGTTAAATCAGGCAGATATTGCTTGTTAAGGTCACATTTGCAAGTTAGCACTTTTTACAGTGTACAGCAGATGAATGCGCTTTAATAAAGTGTAATTTGACATATCCGTATTCCAACGATATTCACACCTTTTCCAAGAGGTTCAGATGTTCTGGTGACCCACTACTTACTGTAGATGTAGTGACTGTGTGTGTTGGAGTGAGTGGGAGACTGTTTGTTTTTGGATGTTAACTTAGCCTAAATACCCTCCATCTGCTGACCAGTTTGTGACCTCTGCACACATACACATACAGTATATACAGTACATGCGTAGACAGTAACCAGTGCTAGCTGACATTAGTTGTACTGTCTGCTTCCTTGCTTCCTTCCTTGTGTTTTCTCTTTTGCTTTTTATTTTTATTTTGTCATGTTTTTTTTTCTCTCTTTCTTCAATGGGGGAAGTGACACCCCCCTCCCCCAACCAGCATTTCCCTAGTGTATTGTGTGATTAGACGCTGAAAGGTTGATGCCCGCTTGCTCTGTCCACAGCTCCCATAAAACACTCAATAAAGCACCAATCTAGAGCATTATAGCACTAATAGAGAAACTCCATTCAGGGAAAAAGTACTCTCCAGAAACAGGCAGAAAAATGTGTAACTTTCTAAAATAAAAACCCTTTTCTTCTTTTGTACTATTTGTGATTTTTTTTTAATAGTGTTTATTTGCATTATTATGATTTTAAAAGTAATCTTTAGAGACACCACGGCCAGTACAATGGGGGAAAATGTGTTTTTACATGAAAATGTTTGTGTCTGCTGTGTCTGTGCATGTATGTGCTAAATAGATTGGGTGGTGACTGAAAAAAATCCATGCATCGCACGATCGTGAGGTGTTGAGGTCAGCCAAAGAATCCCTAGATCAGTATGTGAGCGTATACGTGCGCATCTCTCTGTATGCTGTGTATGTGTGTGACAGTAGGTGGAGACAGTCACCGGAGGAAGTCAGAAATGGCCCCTTTGCAAACTCAGCATGTATGGGGCTTTGTGTGTCTCTTTCTCTGTTTCACCGCCTTTTTTTCTGTGCTTTTCCCGTCAAAGGCAGCCAAGCAGAGCCAGAAAAGCAGTTCCTTGGCAGGGCCTAATGGCAGTATGATGTAGTCTGTTGTGACTAGTGCATTCCTTTCAGGTTAAACCAGGGAAATTGCATTGTGTTCAGATTCCAAGTCGCATGAATGTTTTATTGCCACAAGAGTGTCAAAGGTCCTTGTCTGGGCCTCCGGAGAGTGGCTGAGGAAGCCTTTGACTGAGCGCTTCAAATGGGAGAGAGAGAGACATGAAAACACTTGGTTGAACAAATGGTGGTTGAACAAATAGTAGAAGGTGAGGCTAATAGACTGTGGCACACACTAAGAGGGATTTCAGTCTCTTTAAACTGCGACTTTTAAGAAAAATACATACCCTGCGACAATACTAGCTGAAGAAAATTTGACAAGACACATGCAGAGAGGAGGAACAGTGGAACAGAGGATTTTGGTCTGCCTTCTCTGTCCCTCCCTCTCTGAGTGTCTATGTGTGTGTGTGTTTACTATACGTGAGAGTGCTCAAGTGTGTTTGAGGCAGTGAGTAGGTGTTTGCTTTTGGCAAGTTCCTGAGAAGGGCTGGAGCATTTTGAAAGTGGGATGTGTGGTGGGGGTACGGACCTGTTATCTGCACACCACTGACAGGAGGGACATCGCTCCCAATGGTACCTCGTGTTACCGCTTGTACTCCCTCATTCCTGCTGTTGTAACCTAACCTGAGAGGACCAAGGGAGGCAGAGGGTGAGGGCGAAGAGAAAACGAGGCCCAGATTAGGGAGTTCAAAATGGGAGGTATTAGTGCTTTAAGAGATTTCCATATTCAATGTGTCACCAGATGGAAGAACTTCCAGTCTTACTTTTTCTCACGGTACAGAGTGACTATGAAACCAAGTTTTTTTTTTTTTTTTTTTTAAATTTGTATTGATTTATTAAGCACGATTTCATTTTTCAGTTCAGTTTTTTAACGTTGGTCAATGGCATAA
>SCHK01163327.1:0-12094 GCA_004124795.1 Poropuntius huangchuchieni | reverse complement strand
TGAATGAATGAATGAATGAATGAATGAATGAATAAATAAAATTAAACAAATACATTAATAAAAAAAATGTCTTTGCATTTGCATTTGGCTTACGGGATCTCCTCTTCTCAATGTCAGACTCATTGGGGTTCCGTGCTTAAGTCCATTTCTATAAAATATTAAAGTCTGGGTTTCCTGTAATTAAAGGAGTGGGTGCATCTGTTCAGACTCTGCAGTGCTTTAATTAGCCCTGATCAGAGTTGTTTTGTGATGACAGCACAGTGCAAACACACTGGCACCACGCAGCAAGGGGCAACAGGCCATGGAACTACACACATGTATGCACCAATACACACAGCCACACACCCTTAAGAGAAGAACAGGGGGCTTCTCTTCGTCTTTCCCGGTTGTAGAATTATCTTCATTGCTATCCATTTATTGATCTGTCTCTTACTCATATGTAATTCTCTCCATCTGTCTTCTCCTCTCATCTAATCTGCGCCAGCTCTTAATGGCTGCTATTCCCGCCATGAACAAGATAGTAATGTGCCCCGGTAGCTGTTATGATGTGAAATGACCCTATTGATTGCTTACCCTGCTGACAAAGAAGGTGGCAGATACCACTTATTACTGTTAATGAGGTGCAGAATGCCTTAAGTGAGTCCTCAGTCAGAACATTGACAATAGCACTGCAGCAGCTCGTTAGTGATGGGGACAGTAATCAGCTCTGCATGGAAAAGAGAAGGTGTTGCAGATGGTACACAATGACTCAGAGGTGAGTTGGTTTGTGTTTTGCTCCGGAGGTTGATATGTCCACTCAAAAAGTCACATCAAAAAAAAAAAGTGCCATCACACATTGTATCTTTATGGATTCTTCAACAGCTTGTCACTGTGAGAAGGCATATCTCTTTGTACCTCACAAGGGACATCTGTTTACCTTATCTATCCATATAAATGTCTATAATGTCGTTCTCTTTATTTATTCCTTCCCTTTCTAGCTTGTACTTATTTGAACAGTGCCTGAAACTTGGTATTACGAGCACTTCCTGTGTCTGTTTGCCCCTTTAAGATGAATCGCTTGATGTATTCCCCAATTGTAAATCGCTTTGGATAAAAGCTTCTGCAAAATGTAAATGTAAATGTTCACTGTTGTTCTACTGAAGCTCCTCATCACTGGTATTGTTTCGTCTGCGTTAATGCGCTAATTTTGACACCACTAATATATATATATATATATATATATATATATATATATATATATATCTTATGTGCAGAATGGTAATACTTCTTCTCTTGTCATCTAAATATGATATACATTATGTAATTGATAGCTTAGCCTATATTTGAAATACTTTTTAAAATGGCAAAATTTGACAAAAAATTGAGTAGTCCATGTAATAGTTTAAGGTTGTTATGGCCCTGCTCAAAGCTGCTGTATCCTTTATCACAGTTGGAAATGTATTTGTATGGTATTTATCCCCAAATGGTAAATATTAGTAGCTACCATACAGTGAAATAAATGTATAGAAGGCATCAGTTACAAGCTTTTGTACAATTTTTTTTATTTTATTTAATTTTTTGATAGTGCAGTTACTTTTTTGGGAAATTTCTGGACAAAATCATAACCGATCTGAGAGTTTTATAGAGCTGCTCATTTTCTCTCACTCCCCTGTCTTTTGTCTGTCTTATTTTTTTTTATTTATTTTTTTTAAATCTGTGAGTGAGAGCTGGAAAAATGTGACTCTCAGTTTCGGAGCTGTTGATGAACCCGAATGGAGAATCCTGTTTCACGGAACAGTCCCTTACCACACCGCAACGACAGCACTTCCCTGCCAAATGACTTACTCAACCATTAATGGAATGCAGAATGTCATTGTTCATATTTCATAATTAATCATATCCAGCCTTGCAGCTTGTTTTTTTTTTGTTTTTTCTTTTCTTCTGTAAAAGCGGCCTTTCCTGTTGTGGAAACATTTATATCCAGAGGAGCAGTTGACTGTGTCCTTTACCATTAAAGGAGCCTTACACATATGTCATTTATTTCAGATTTTTAATACAAGCCAGCACAAACCACTTGTAAATACTAGATCATGTCCCTGTCACTCTCACCACAAACATGTTGATCAATATCATCCGCTTGCAATAACAGAACGGTTTAATATATTGCTTGTTTGTCTGTTTTGCAAATGAATAAATCCATGACTTATTGAATGCTGTAAGGCTCTTGATATATTTTAGCCTGGGCTGGGTTAGAGAGGGAAGAGAGAGGCTGTGGGAACAGTCAATACTTTCATATGTTAGGTGGTGAAATGAATGACCCAATCATCTCCATAAGAAAGCTTGTTTTAAGGAGTTCCCTATCCACTGATCAATGCATTTCTCATAATCTTTATCCCTGTCTTTTAAAACGAAGACCTAAACAACCTCTTCTTGTTAACATTAAAATGTACCCTTGTATTTCACAAATGTATATACATAGAATGACACACTTTTTAAATGGCATGAAGACCAGTTTGTACTCTATTGTTTAAAAAAAGCTTTTTCTTATTCTGTCAGATGTGATCCAGACCAGCCATGTGCACACAATGCAATGGAAAGATAGAAAGTGATTTTAAGTGATTCCTTCTGCATCCATGCAAATTAAAACTTCATTATTAACCTGGTGCTGCACTTCTCTGAAGTGTTTCATTAGGAAAATGAAAGGAAGTAGGAAATAAATCAATAGCATCTGAAAATTAAATTAGCCATTTTGGGTGCATCAGACAAACACAGGTTTGCACATTCAGTGGTTTTATATTATGCTTGGAGAGATGTTTTAGAGTTTACAAGTCCTGGCATCATACTAGCGATTATTGCATTTTTGTCTTAACAAGCTCAGGTCAAATATATGTTACAGGCAGAGGAAAATTAACCATATAACTTCACTTAATTTATACTTTGTGTGGTACACAGTGATATTTGTCAATGTTTATTTAAATACTTAATCAATTTCCTTGTGTTTTACTTATAATGTCAGCAAGATTCTTTGTGCAAAAATTTAGTCAGAATTTTGTCATGTACCAGCCCTGAGCATTTAAATGTTTTTTTTTTTGTTTTTGTTTTTTTGTTAGTATAATGTTCTAAAATATTACATTATATTCTTCATCAAATTTAATATGTGACATTTGCACACTATGAGCAGATGCCACCATAATAGACCGATTTTCAAGTCAAATTCTATGTTCAAGTGTTATTAATTTAAAACCTGACAACGCAAATTACTCCTTTGTCACAAGAGCAAGTGACTCTTCAGCTGAAGTGAGAAATTAGAGTGTGTGCATGTGTGTATGTGTGTGTGTGTGTGTGTGTGTGTGAGAGAGAGAGAGACAGAGAGAGAAAGAGTGAAAGTGAGAGAGAGATACACTGCAGTCCCTGAACATCTGGCAGCGTGTCATAGGGATGTTCGGTGGTTGTCATTTATTGTGATAAAACAATTTCAAAGCATCGTGATTAAATAAGCCTGTTAAGAGACAATCACCCATTACATTTGCTGGGTGACAAGGAGGTTTGGTTTCAAGACTGTGTAGTTTTTTGACAGCTGTAAAACAATGAAAATAAAACAGTATAAGTGTGAGCATGACACTTTTGCGTTCTCACATCTTAAACAGGCTGTTATTCAAATGTGAGGAATTAGTAGTTCTGCACTGTGGATAATACATTGGTGTGCACTACTGCCCAACATGTTTGGTGTTCAGTTTTAATTGTGAAATGATCTAGGTATTTAGCTCTAGAGAACTGTCAGAAAACATTGTCAAGAAAGCAGCAAAGTAAATCAAATTGGCAAATTGTGAAAGTTTAGCTTAGCAATATTTTTCTCTTTCCTCTAAATCCTGTCAGATAATTTCTTTTTGATGCAGTGCAGGACATGTGAGGCATTAGGAAATGTCATGTTAAACATTAATTCTGTCTGTTTCCATCACCGCTGTCTTTTTAAGCATACGACTGCTTGTATGATCCATGTGAAACACCATTGCAAGTAAAGAGAATTACAGATAACAACAGTGTCAAATTAAATTTAGTACATGTGATCCTTAGTACTGTAATACCTGATTAAAAATATATAATTCTCATTTTCTGTTTATTAATTAATGAGACTTATTTCTTTCTTGGTAAAACAGACATCATTAAATTGACATCTGACAAAAACAAACAAAGTCTTTTGCACTATTGTAAGATGAAATGTAAAAGTTAAGCTGGTTTCTGTCACTAACTAAACTCCTTTTTCTCACTTCTAGTGGCCTATACTGTGTGGCCTGTATCGTACAGGAAATAAGGAGGTGTTTCTCTGAAAAGGGCAAAAATGCAAGCAAGGCCACCTCAGAGTGCCGAGTGTATGTTTAGGTATGTGTCTGTGTGTGTGTGTGTGTGTGTTTTAGTGAGAGAATGTGTGTGTTGGAGAGGGGAGGAGGTAAAAGTCCCTTTGAGCTGAAGATTATTGGTACGCCACAATTTACAAGAGATATGCCGTCATTAGAGCTATAGTTGGTGAAGGACCAAACCACTGGGTAAATCTGCCATGAAATACTAAACTGAGGCAATAAAACCTGAGCATTTGCAAGAAAATGGAAACAGATGAGGGGCCGTAAAGGATACTTGATGAATGTATATGTGTGCGTATGAGAAAAAGAGAATGGAATGTGAACTGCTAGAAAGAGAATATGAATTTGAATGTATTTTTGTTAGTGTGTGTGTGTGTGTGTGTGTGTGTGTGTGTGTGCGCGTAAACACTGTGGTCTTTACAAGTGCCACAAAGCCACATGTGAATGCTTGCCAAAAACAGCAAAATCTCTGGCAGAGAGACACTAGTAAAGGGTGGGCATGGCATTGTGGAGGACACCCACAAGACAGCCTTAAAACCAGCACATCTTATACAACATATGAGAACAAAAGCCTTATTAATTTATACATTAAACTAATTATTACTTTTACTCTAATATTACTTTTAAATTAAAGGAGTAAAAAAGATCAAAAGCAAAAAGAGCAAAAACAGAGAACATTATGTTGTCATTTCTTAAACATACACAAGTGTGCTATAGTGTATTTATTGCAGCATTTTCTTGAGGTTCTGGTGTCTTGTTTCCATTCCTCTGAAATGGACAAGTGTTTTTTTTTGTGTGTATTTTTTTTCTCAGTGAGACCACTTATTTCCAGTTGGTGGTTCTTGTGTAACATGTCATTTAATCATTTCTGAGTGGGTTTAGTTACTGTATAGTGTCCTCAGTTTGAGCACACTCACAATGCTACAAGCTTCAGCTAAAGAATGTAAATATGAATTAAATATATATAATATTATATTCACACTTGTAATAAAGAATGGCACAGATTCACCACTTTTTGTTTTCAGGTCTTCCATTATTAACTGCCCAAAGAAAATAACTGACACTGACAAGAAAATTCAGAAAACTGATTTATCTGTTGAATGAAATGAATGGATAGTGTCCTCTCATAATTCATAAGTACATGAATAGCAGAACTTGAAAACATACAATACATACATACATTTAACCAAAGACACCAAATTTAAAAAATCACATGACACATCTCTGTCATTAAAGGGGACATAACACAGTTTCTGCAAATCTCATATTAATCTTGAGTACCTGTAGAGTAGTATTGCATCCTTCATATCTCAGAAGAATCATTAGTTTTATCAGATTTTTTAAAGACAGATACAGCTTTACGCTTCTCTCCGAAAACAGTCGAGCTCCTGGAGGTGTGTTGTGGGAGGAGCTAAAGAGTCACAAGCATGCAAAACATTTGTTTAGGAAATGTCTGCAAACTGTGACATCAACAAAAACTTTACTGACTGAATAAAAAAAAAAATTGTTTATAATACATTTGTCACCAAAATGCCAGGAACAAACAAACACCCTTGCACAAATTCGTTGCTGCCCCAGAGAAAGAAACAGCATCCACTGTTCCCTTAACGCTGGGTTCGAGAAGCTGAACAAGGTTATCCTTCCTTCACAACCAAAAATACACTTCTTTGGTGACATTGTTGTTTTTGTGGTCTAAAAACAAAATGAGAAAACCTTCTCTATCAAGTCCTGCGCAGCCCTGCTGGTGACTTCTGTAACCCGAATGAAGCAAGTTGATGGGTGTGCTCTTAAACCAAAAATGCGTTGCAATAATTATTTACTATTTTATTAAATATATAAAGTAAGTTTGTAAGACATTTTTTTTTATTTACCTCAATAATTTTAATGATACTACATTTGAAAAACACAATCCAATAAAGTAACCACACTTTTACTGAAAATAACAATAAAATTGGACAGAAAATAATATTAAATATCAATATATTATTTTATAGATCTATGCAACAGAATCAGATAACTTTTTTTTTTTTAAAACTAATTAACCAAATAATGTATAGTCCTACAAAACTATTATTATCAGAGCATGTGAGCAGAGTGTCATAGCATCATTTTACCAGTGTTGCCCAGTGCAGCTGTGCTACAGCATGTTACCCAGTGGCGCTACTGCAAACAGGAACAAGTATAGGCCTACTGCATAAAAATTTCCAATCAACGCGTTATTTGAGCGGACTTTGCTTTTCCGGTGAGCATGAGCGAGCGATACACGAGCAGAATGCACATTTACAGAACGGAATATTGAGTGTGCCTAGAATCTGAATCTGCAGTGACGGCGACTAGCACACCGCGCCATATTATATATATATATTTTTTCAGCTCATATTTTAGGCCGTTTTTTTTTTCAGCCGAAAATTGAAAATGCCATTTTCAATAATTTTCAGTGGCCAAAAATTTGGTGCGTCCCTAATAAGAATCCATCTCTTTAACAGTGCAAATAAGAATGCATGAAATAGCATTAGACCTCCCCTTTAAGCATTGTTTATTTGTTTAAAGCTTTAATGTTTGTTTAAGCAACATGTGTGGCTCCATTAAGCTTTTTTTTTGAGAGGTTGACCGTGAATGGAAGGTGGGTTACAAAATACAAGTCCAATTAGGGCTGGGCTTCACCAGTGTCAGAGTCCTTGGCAAACTTCTGTTTCCAAAGTGAAGGTTTCTGTCTTCATTATTGAAACCGTACTTGAGGAAATGTTTTGCTGCTTAGTATAGCAAAAACTAACAGTGGTTAATAGACAGGCAGTTTAAGGGTTAACCCCACAGAGTGATTTTTAATGTCCCTGTTGGATTTAAGAGCCTAGGCTAGAAAAGCCCAGGTTACGGTCTCATTGTGTCCTATGCTGACTTAAGTGAATTTGAATTTTTTAATGAATGGTTCAATATCCAATTCATTAAAGTGGCTGTTTTATTTGATGCATTTTCTGTAGGCAACTGGAGAGAAATGAATTGCAAGCTTAATGTTTATTGGAAGGGATGAGAGTCTGACCCTTTTTTGATAGGATCATAGTCACAGAAGTGCTACTCAGCGTGTCCCTAAGCAATAGGCGTTTTGGTCGATTCTTGGCTTACCCTCTGCAGAGGAATGAAAACGATAGAAAAAGAGAGTGCCATTGCAGTATTTCATCTTTAGAGGAAGGTGACAAGTTGGATTGACTCTTACTTTAGGATTCCTTGTCTTTTTCTCCTCATGTTTTCTCAGATCTTCTGTCTTGTTTTCTGCTAGCAGTAAAGATAGAAACATGATTGTATGACACATAAGATTAATATATATCACTCACACTCACTCACTCACATATGCAGACAATATGTATATTTACATCCACAAATTTTTAGCAATCCAAATGCCATACTGTCATAAAAACTACCATGGATATAAGAGATATTTTAAAATAATGTCTATAAAGACAGCTAGCATATATGTCAAAAAAGTTTTTTTAAGCAGACGTTTAGTTTAGTACTGTAAATATTCAGTCTCATCCATTGACCAGTTTGGAAGTAGTAGGCTTAAGATGCCATTGCATATGTGCAAAAAAAGTATTTTTGAATCCAACTGAGAACATAGTTGGATTCAAATATTTACAGGCCTAATTGTTCAGACTATTTCAGGTCTACACCACCACTTCCAATCCAATTTCATTCTAGATCAAGCTCAGTTGGATCAGTTGAGGTGTGAAAATCTATTAAATTGAGCCATCAGTCCAAATACTAATGTATTGTTAGATTTCATGTAAACATAGCAAGTCTAACACATTTTTGTGTTCCCCATATGCGGAACAGAAAAAAAGGAGAAGGATATGAGACTTGAGTCAAAGATAATAGGCAAAAGAGGAGGGAAGAGAGAGAGTTGCTCCTGAATGTGTGTCAGATAGAGTTTTGAGGGCCTGACATTGGCTGGAGACATGCCAGATGTCAAGGAATGGTGTTGTTGTACACTGAGGGCACAGCCACAGTCCGAAAGTATTGATTTCCCTGCTTGTAGGAAGCCAGTAACTGTCATGTGGAGAGGCCTGACCTTGGAACAGCCAAGACAACTATTCCCCAATTCCCAGCAGCCTGACTGAAGCTCAGAGCAATGTAGTCAAGACAACAACACAGCTCTGCTTTATGGCAAAGAACGTGGGCTCATCTCACAGCAGACAAAGAATGAAGAAAAGGAGAAAGAGAGAGAAAAAACAGTCCACGCTATCCAGTTCCCCTGAGCTCTTCATGGGCAGCCTTGAGTCTAGTTATCATAGTGCTTGAAATGACAATAGCTTGACTTAGATTTTCCTCTAGAGACTCAAATCTGGTCTGTAACTCTGAGATGGACAGAACAAGAGAATGAAATGGATGAAGGAGAGGTGTGCGAGAGAGAGCTAGGTTAGGAGGTAAAGGATGTACTACAGAAATGATTCATGTGGGAATGTGATGCTGAATAAGACACAGCCCTGTCATCTGCAGCCCTTCCTGCAGACTCATCAAGAAGACACAAACTCTTCCTTCAGAACTTCACAATACTGTTATTATCGCTGTGACAATACTAAGTATGCTCAGGCATTACTCCAGTTTTTTCAGCACAGCATCACCAACCAATTAAGGTATTTGCAATGAGCCTGTCTGCCTCTTCAGATTGCACTTCCTGTGTACTTCGATTCACCAATATAGTGCCGTAAATTGTACAATGGTCTTAAATTGTACGACAGTCACTGCACCTAAAATGTTTCCTTCTCTTATCTCCACCACTACTGCCCTCCTCTCATTTTGTACCACTGCAACCTTATAAAAGCATTTTTACAACTTCTGGTCTTTTGGTGGTTGACAACAGCTGATAAGCATATGTCTTTCTATTTATTGTGGGTCATTGCATTTTCCCACTGCTTCACAAGTCGCAGAAGTAATTTAATTACTTCTTGCTCTTCAATAATGCATAGTCTGATTCTTCATCTTCTGCTCCTCCTCTTTGCTATTCCTTGGCCACCAAATAGAACTGTTTTTCAATACACTTTCTAAGGGCTATCCATCTTGCTAATAAATAGTAATTAAACCTTACTGTCTATTGTTCCACATATGTGTTCATGTCATTCACGTTTCTTGACATCATAGGAATGAGATCCTGTTACATCAAGAATCCCTCATGTCCAGGTTATCTTCTGTCTGTACCACTGTGGTAGTGCATAGCTGGAGTCAGCTGGAGTTTTACACAAAAGTTAACAGAGTTTAGTAATGATTTGATAATTAAGCAAGTTTTACATATCAATAAATGAACCATAAATAAATGAACCATTTAAGGTGTCCTTGTTAAAGTGCAATTATACATTTAAGTACTGAGTAATATTAACTAACTACATGTACTTACTATATTAGAGTTAGGATGAGGGTTTGATTTAGGGTTAGTTGCATGTTATTATGCATAATTAATTGTTATTATAATAGTAAGTACATGTAACCTGTGTAACAAGGACATCATAAAATAAAGTTACCAAAAGGACTTCTAAGTCGAGCAGGGCTCCATGAACATTGCCATGTATAATAATAATAATAATAATAGTAGTAGTAGTACTAGTAGTATTAATAATAATAATTAGCTTCATAAAGTGTCAGTTAGTGGCAAAAACACACAATGTACATAATACAGACATACAATGTCGTCAACAGCATAGCCAAAATGTTCAGCTGTCCTTGCTTGAATGATGAAACAAAATTTGATGACCCATAGCTCCCACACCACAGAACAAGGATAAATCAAACAGTGGGACATCAGTGCTGAATGCGACCGTTTGACACACAGACGCTCCAGGGGAGAGAGCTTACGGCAGACCGGTGCAATGCAACAGCCAGCTGCCTACCAGCATGAACCACCAGCGATGAATGAAAATATAATAATAATGAATCTAGATGAAACAAAGACAAAAAGAAACAAAACAAAAGATATACAAACAATTCATGTGTGAAACAGCAGCAGTTAGTAAACAAACTTTATGCATCCACACTGGTAGCTGCTATCTGTATAAAATCCAATTAAGGCTTCTAGGGTTATGTGGAGAGTTACACTCACAAATGTTATGTTAATCTGATTTCAAAACCCAAAGACTATTTTTAAATTGCATTTTAAAAGTGTAAAGGTATTTATTTCAGATTAGAAGACAGCACACATATTTTTCCTTCAAAAATGATACATAACCAATTCAGTTTGAAATTTAGTGTAGCATCAAAATAGTGCCATAGAATAGAGGTGAGACATTAAAAATTAATTTCAAAAACAGTTAATGCATGAAAGCATTGCTGTCATCCCAACCTTGTAACTGACCTTGTTTACCAACATTGACATAGATCTGCTATCTCAATTTGCACTTAGCTCTAGAGCTTGGTCCTGTTGGTTTGAATTATGCATGATTACAGTAAATGCGTGTCACCAGCTGCCTAAACTATTTCACACACTGATAAATTTGTTAAGCAGCAGAAGTACTGGTGTCTGTGACACTGATGCTTCCCCTGGGGACTGGAAGGAAGGCAAGCCATCGCATGTTGGCAAAGTACACTCCAGCGGGCTGGCAGACATGGGCTGGCTGGCAGACAGAAATGGGTCATTTGCATGGTTCCTGCCCCACCATTTGTCTTTAAATGAGTGCACTTCACACACTAATGATTCCACAACAGAGCTACCGTGTCTCTGTAGACCAGAACTCTAAGTTCCACTTAGAACAGATTATTAGGCTGTGGTACAGGCTTAAAAGCCTTGGGAAAAAAAAAAGAAAAAAAAAAAAAAACACTCAAGAAATACTGAAGTCAGTGGAGCACTGCTCTACACATAAACACTCTTCCCATCTCAGATGAATCTTACTTTTCCCTGACTCCAGCAGTGTTTTTTCTAGGCAGATAAAAGTGTTACTCTGGACTGTACAATATATATTCAGTTTCTCTGGTGTAACACACCAGTAGTTTTGTCTTCTGATTAAAGAAAGGAAAGGAAAGGAAAGGAAAGGAAAGGAATAGACAGGGGATGCTGAATTATTTTATCATAAACAGACTGAGCTGGGACAAGTCTATAGAAAGTCCAGTAACATGCCCTGCCCTGTACCTCACACTCATGCCATTGTATCTTCTATGGGATTGCATGCTTCTGCAGCAGTTGGTGATTTCACTACCAGGAAATTGTGTTGTTAGTGTCTTCAAAGGGCTGAAGATGTATTGTCTGTACATATATATGCATCTCAAGGAGTCTGCAACTTAAAACTATGTCTAGGTGGTTAGATTTTCTGCTTTGCTTTTTTAATCCCAGTATTTTAGCCCAGTATTACAATCAGAATAAAATTTTAATTGTCAATATGCCTTATCATTTTTGCAACTTGACCAGCATTTTAGATGTTTTAGCTTTTCGTCAATTTGACATGGTCAATAGTAATGAAGTCTTTGCAAATAAGAAAAACACATTTCTGGAAAGCTGAGTTTTTTTCCCCCTATATGTTTATAGTAAAAATAAAAAAAAATAATAATAAATTAACCGCTGTTCATAAAGATCATCGGGTCCCACTTTATATTGTGTCCCTAATACCTGTGTACTTACATAGTAACTAGATGTGTACGTATTATGTAACCACAGTGTAAGTGTAAATACATACTGATACATAGTATCTACAGCTCTAATGTTTATGTAACTACACATATGAAACAACCCACTGAATGGTATGTGTAAGTACAAATGTGTGACAGGACATTGGTAACAACAC
>SCHK01162974.1:2010-14993 GCA_004124795.1 Poropuntius huangchuchieni | reverse complement strand
CTTTTAAAAAGTTTGTGCTCGGTAATAGTTTTTATTTATTTCTTTCATTCATCAAGGACACATTAAATTGATCAGAAGGGCATTTATGATGTTACAAAACAATTTCTATTTGAAATAAATGCTGTTCTTTTGAGCTTCCTATTAATGAAAGATTTCTCAAAAAATGTCTTCGACAGAATTTTCTTCTTTTCTTTTAACGTTGATAATGAGAAATGTGGAAAATTCAGCATTGCCATTACTTGAATCAATTACATTTTATAATATACTGTATTAAAACAGAAAACTTTCACAAAATTTGGTTTTACTGTATTTTTGATTAAATTAATGCAACTTTGGTGAGCATAAAACACTTTTTTTCTGAAAAATAGAAGAATATACCAACTCCGAACTTTTAAATGGTAGTGTAGCTTAAATGTAGCTAGCTATTTTTGGCTAAATAGCGTATTGTAGATTTTCAGTAGCATCACTTAAAGTTATGAGTAAGATGTAACATGGAAAGCTACAGTTTTAATTATCTTCCCCGCCACTGAACTGATTTCACTCCCGCTGCATTCAGAAACAAAGGAAATATTGCAAAGCAGATAAAATTAAGACAGTGCCGCAGGTAAAGACGGCAGTGATGATTAAGACAAACTCAGTACCAGAGGCTGTAGCCAACTCCTGCCTTGGCTGTAACTGTTGCAGTGTCCTGTGGCAGAGCTACTACAGCGATTTGAACTACCAGGCGGAGGCACAGACTGTATCTTAATTTTCACCACCTGCTCTTTGTGTTGGATTTGAGGGGCCTGCTGCCAGTTCTATTAAACACTGCTCGAGGAGCTTTGGCCAAGGAGTCTGACCGAGATGCAATGGAATTGGGACACGAAGCTCCATTTCCAGGCCAGCTCTTTCATTTGGACCTATAGAACAACAAAGGTTAACAATTTGACCGCAGTCTGGTCGAAAATAAGAGGGGTAATGGCCACCAAAACTCTCATCTGTAGAGTTCTGAGAGAATGATATTTATAGGGGTGGGATCATATATATGCTTGTGCTGCTGGTACTGGAGAGAGCACAGGTGGTGAGATGAGGGACCAAATGTGCTGGTAATACCACGTTGAAAGCACACATGCCACGTTCTTGTGTGCTTTCATGACATTTCACTAGAACGCACAGATGCATTAGTAGGAATTTCAATGCTTACCAGCACTTGTAGATACTGTATGAATGATCACTAGTGAATGACTGCTAATACAAAAATATTTTATAATCAACATAACTACTTCACTGCAGATTTTAACGGAAAAAACTACATTTAGGAAAGTGTTCACACTTTAATTCTCGCTATTAACAAACTATTAACTATGACTTTTGCCTCAATAAACTACTAATTTGCTGCTTATTAGTAATTAGTAAGGTAGTTGTTAAGTTTAAGTTTATGGACCGCACTGAATGTGAAAATGTAGAATACAAAGCGTCAAGACATTTCTAGCTCTTTGAATGTACTAACGATTTGTGTTCATTTTATTATAAAGTGAATATTTAAGAATAGTAATTGTTTTCCGGCATGATGTGAGAATTATCCGAAGAGAATTTATTTTGTGCTTCAATGGAAACTTGCACAAAGTAGCCTAAATGATCAGTGTAATAAATTTGCTTATCAATATTAATTAGATTGTAATTAGAGTATCATTATATATAATATTTTTTTATCCTAAAAATGATTATTTTAATATATAAAAAATACTGTATCCCAGATTTTCAGTGTGGTCTCAGATTTTTGAACTTTACTGAATATAAAAATATGCCTTTTGAAGCTTGAAAATATTTCTAGCTTGGTGAATGTTCTAATGACAATTTGTGTTAATTTTATTATAAAGTGAATATTTAAGAATATTCATTGATTTCCAGCATGATATGAGAATTATCCAAAGAGAATTTGAGACTTTTTGCACAAAGAAGCTCAAATGATCAGTGTAATAAATTTGCTTATCAATATTATTTAAAATATAATTTTATATAATAATAAATCTTTTTTTCCTTGTTTCTTTCCTAAAAATGATTATTTTGATATTTAAAAAAATACTGTATCCAAGATGTTCAGTGTGGTCTCACTGGTACCATTTAAAGCTTGAAAACGTGTATTTTTATTGATTTTATTATAAAGTGAATATTTAAAGAATATTTGACCTCTAAACATAAGTCTGACTTTAGCCTGCTTTTAGAGGAGTTAAGCCACCCAGTTGAATGAGTGCTCTCAGGCCTGTGTCAGTGTAATCTGGAGCATTCACGGGTCTCGCTAAATCCCTGTGGTCATTTGTGAGCCAGAGACTCTTTTACCTCCTCCAACCCATTCACCAGTAAATTGCAGGTCTGCTGAAAAGTCGAACAAACTAACTTTCTCGCCCCATATTCGGCTGCCTGCACCAATAGTTTTAAGTCTTTTTCCGTAGAACAGAACTGCCATTGTTAGCAGTCTGCTTGCTGTCACTTTTGAGCGGAACAAAGATAACTGCACGTAGATTGATGAAAAATTAATCCACAGATGTAAGCTTTTCATGTGGGGAGTGGATGGACGAGCGAAGCAGATGGAGAGGTAGAATATTTGAAATGGGGAATACAATGGGGGAATGTGGGAGAGTAAGAATGAAAAAGAAAGAGAGCATACAAGAAAGAAAAGAGTGGGAGTGAGAGAAAATATTGGAGATGATTGTATCAAAGTAAGCGAGCGAGATAAATGATGACAGATTGAAAGAAGGAGAGAGAGGGGAGAAACAAAAAATATAGAGAGAGAGAGCGAGAGTCGGTCCCGCTCGGTGCCCATGGCGTCCTGTGGCATATCTTATCCTGCTTTCCACTCAGACCTAGTTCCAGATGATAATGAGAGAGCGGGTCCTTTGCTGCTCGATCCCCAGCACCGGGGAGACGCACAGCACACTGCCATTACCCCACTAATTGGGAGTCTAAATCATTTTGTCAGCTGTCAGTCAGAGCCAGGGATGAGGCAAAAAGACACCGGCGATGGCCGGCGCTGGGATACAGGCAGCTCCCTTGCTGAGCCTGGTAAAGCACAGAGATTGGGCTGGTGTTGTTTGGCTGGGGAGCAGGGCTTAAGAACACAGTGTCTGTCAGTCATCAGCAATGCTTTTCTGGGGGATGGACGGAGGTGCCGAGGGCCAGGGGCTGTCAGCTCATTAATTCGGCTGGGGAAAGTGAGCCTTTAGCTCTGAGCGTCCGCTGCCACATTCTGTGTGACTGCAACAAGGAGACTAGCTATACACGGACTTCAGGTTCGCTGCTGTGCAAATGTGTTCTCCACCTCTCTATTCACTTGAACTGTATCGAACTCTGTTGCAGAGAATGTTTTGCAGGAAATGTTCTGTTGAAGTTTCACAGAATCCTCAGATGGGATTTGGAGTCACACTTCACAGCACAGTGCTCATGTTAGAGTGTAAAATTACATAAGTAAGAAGAGAAAAATTCTGATAACTAAAACCTTAGATTTTCTGAAAGTAATGTGTGCCTGTCTGATCAAAAATATGTTGCCAGGACGTTATAATGTTCTGTGTGGTTTTGCATGTTGTTGTAGGTTGTTGCGTAATTTGGGTGGTTTCTAAGATGCTATTGTTGGTGGTTGCCAGGGTGTTGCTATGCAGTTGCTAAGAAAGGTTCTGGGTGGTTTTCAACATTTTTATATGCTTACTAAGATCTTTTGGGTTGGTTTAGCACATTACTTTTCTGTTGCTAGATTATGCTGGATGTGGTTACCAGGGTGTTGCTATGTGGCTACTGGATAATATGGTGTTCTGGGTGGTTTAACGCATTGCTCTGTAGTTGCACAATTTTTGTTGATGGTTTCCAGTAAGTAGAGAAAAATTCTGTTAACTAAATTCTTGTATTTTCTGAAAGAAATGTGTGCCAGCCTGAGAAAAACTTGCTATTAGGATGCTAGGGTGTAGTAGAAGGTTGCCAGGGTGTTGCTATGTAGTTGCTAAAATGCTCTAGGTGGTTTTGCACTTTGTTGTAGGGTGTAGGTTGTTTTGGGTGGTTGCCAAGGTGTTATGAGTGGTTTTAGCACATTGCTATTCTGTTGCTAGGCTATTGTGAGTGGTTGCCAGGGTGTTGCTATGTAGTTGTTAAAATCAGTGTTGGGAAGGTTACTTTGGAAATGTAACCAGTTACAGACTACAAGTTACCCTACTTAAAAAAAAAAAAAATCAGTTAAGCTTAAAATAAATTGTATTCATAAATCCAAACAGGAAATTAAAAAAATATTTTTCCTAAACTCCTGAAACATTGGTATCTCAATTTGGGAAAGAAATTAAAATTAAATCTGTATATGTGAAAAAATTCAGATGTAATCGTTAACATTTTCATACGTAATTACAATTTAATTACACATTTTTTCTCAGTAACTGTAACTGATTACAGTTACATTTATTTTGGGTTACACTTTATTTTAAGGTGACATTGTTACATGTTACATGTACTTACTACTATAATTACAATTAATTATGCATAATTACATGAAAGTAACACTAATCCTAACCATATAGTAAGTACATGTAGTTAATTAATGTTACTCAGTGCTTAAAAGTATAATTACATTTTAACAAGGACACGGTTTAAAATTTAAAAACAAAATGCCATTACATGTAAGTTACTCCCCAACACTGGATAAAATGTTCTGGGTGGTTTCACACATTACTGTACAGTTGATACATTGTTGTGGGTAGCTGCCAGGGCAAAATTTGTTTAATATATATTTGTTGAACAGTTAATCTCTGTGTGTTTTTCAGGGCAACGACTGTTCCCAAACTTGCCCGCGTGGACTATACGGTACTAACTGCACGTCCACCTGCCACTGCCAAAACCAGGCATCCTGCTCACCAATCGATGGCTCCTGCATCTGTAAAGAAGGTACAGAATAATGTGCTCTCCTTCTTTTTATCCTTATTCCCTCATTTTTCTTACAGACATGAATAGAGAGAAAGCCATGAGAGACTATGGGTTTAAAACCAATGTGATAACAAGATTATAGCTTGACCTGTACAAATAAATCAATAACCAATCAATACATGCAATCACATGTTAAGGAAAAGTCGCAATCTTTACGTTCGATTACTCTGGGACTAATTAATCATTTTCTAATTCCCTTTAAAACAGATGTCAATGTTTAGAGAATTAACCCTGTCTATAAATAAAAATTAGCAATGTCTGACAAGCATGTTACACTCCAAAAACACTTTCTGGACATCAGACATAAAAAAATAACAGTAAATAATATCCCCATCCATTCTCTATGTATCCATCTCTGTCATTACACAAAAACTGGTGTTTCAGTATCAAAGGATCCAAAGTCTCTCCAGGTCACTTTCAAAGGATACATAACCACTTAGCACTTACATGCACATATGGCCTTTTTAGGCTGTAATAGCATAAAAAATGCAGCGTGAATCCACAAGAGCCCTGTGAGTGCTCAGCGTTTGGCTGACCGCAGCTAACCGTACCTGCGGGAAGGCCTTTATTGTTGCATAAACATGGACTCGTCCTTAAAGGCCTGCACAAGCAGAGTATTCATTCAGGTCCCTCCAGTTTGGAAGGAAGCTCATTAGAGACAGTACCTTTAAAATCCTCATCCCATTCATAATGCAGAACCCCAGTGTGCTACACAACTTCTCTGCCTATCCCACTCTGCTCTTATGTTGACCTCAAACCATGCATATATTCAACTCATTGACTGCTTTGCGGAGTGAGCTGAGGGAGTCAAGAATCCTCTGGCTTCTGTCAAGATGTGACCTCGCTTTCCCTTCTTCCCGCTCTATTAATTGAACACTGTTATAATAAACTAGAGAAGGCTTGGCTAGAACTCAAAAAGAGAATGTTAAACCCTCGGTTTTTAGCAACTAAACAACTGTAGAAACCAATGGTGGAGTGGACAAATAAATTAACCAATGTCTGTTCCATCTCTCTTTTTTTTTTTACAGGTTGGCAGGGTGTAGACTGCTCAATCCTGTGCTCCAGCGGGACTTGGGGATTGGGCTGTAACCAGACTTGTTTGTGTGCCAATGGTGCGGCTTGTGACCCAATCGACGGCTCCTGTACCTGTACCTCGGGCTGGAGAGGGGAACGCTGCCAGCAGCCCTGCCCCGTGAGTATCTTCCTGGGACCGGTTCCATTGTCTCTCTGCCAGAGGCTAGCAGGACTGGCCGTTTGATTTATAAGTGTTTGTCATGACAGGGCAGTTTAAGCTTAGCAAGATTGTTTGTGTGTGTGGTTATTCAGGATGGCACATACGGGCTGGAGTGTCACGAGCGTTGTGACTGTAACCATGCTGATGGATGCGACCCTGTGAGTGGATTCTGTCGCTGTTTGCCAGGATGGACAGGTGAGTGTAAGACCAGTGACATAATCACATCGACATGTTAAAATAGGGTTTTATGAAGCAACATAGATGCTGGAGTGAATTACTCACTCCTTGTTGAAAGAAGAATTGATGTGATTTAAACATGCAGTGACAGGCACATAGGACGCATTAAATTTATGAAAAATGACAGTAAATACTATCCATATTGAGCCTTCTATTCACCAAAGAATCGTAAAAAATATATATATTCCCAAAAATTGTTTCTCGAGCATTTTTGATTTTGATTCAATTAATGCATACATGGTTAGCATGAGATACTTATTTCAAACATTAAAAATATTACCAACCTTAAACATCTGAACACTAGTGTAAACACTTTAGTTAATAGCTACGCTTTGATTTCATGAGGAAGAAGTTTTCAAGATCATCAAGTACCAATTATTGGTAGCCCATTTTATGTTATGGCCATTGTTATAGGAAAACTCAGTGTGGTTATCCAGAAATGACTTTGTATTCTGTATAGAGCTACAGTTCTGTTACGCTGCAGAAACACTGTCAGTGTGAAAGTACAATGAGACCCTGCTGTTACAGTTACGCTGCAGCACTGCTTGCTCAAGCTGTGTGAAACAGACTTACTACTAGTAGTAATACTGCTGCTAATCATTATAAGAGACTGCTGGCAGAGTTTTGAACATACTGAGATCTCTCGAGATACCACGATGTGTCTTCATGATACAAATATAATATATAATATCTACCTCGAAGCATCTGCTATAGTTTATTGTTAGAATGTAATGGATTTTCCAATAAAATATTGCAGTGTTCATTTTTAAAGTAAACCAGAAATAATAAAATCAGTGTTTTCTTTGCAATCATGAAAGTATTAATCTTTCAACTGCCTTCATTTTAAGGGAAAATTCATGATTTTTTTATTTCAATAGCAAAGCAACAGCACATTTTTATTTCAGCTCCTGCTAATGTTGTTTGTTAAATTAAACTGATTCTACATATGTGTGTGTATATTGCTCAGATTATTCTTCACAGGACCACCATGCCTCCCAAAGATGTTATCATAGGACACACAGCCTGCAGGCAGATTAATATGATATCTCTGAAAGCATGAAGCATTTATAATAACTGTTGCTGAACATGTTACCTAATTAGATTGCACTGACCCAGAATGAAGCAATCGTTCTGCGGTTTGCATATATGGCTTTCACACTGCGCTTACACCTTCTGTTGCAGCGGTCTCAGCGCTGTGTGTCCAAGAAAGAGATATGACAGGCAGTAGAAATGTTTGAATATCACAGAAGGGCTGTGTTTACAAGTTCTTCAGCATGTGAACATGTTATACAAGAAGCGTAAGGGAGCAGGTTGAGATAGTAGATGTGGCTTTGCCTGCAGGCCCTCTATAACTCTCTCCGTTCAGGTCTCTGAATTCTGACCATGTGTACTGGGAAATGATGTGGCTTTCATTATCTGCAAGAAGGAGCCAGCTACGCAGAAATCTCATGCTCTGTATCCTGCCCAGGTCTCCGCCATCTGCCAGGCCTAATGGAGTCACCAGGGTGCAAATAGGCCTCTGAGACTGTGAGCATCTGAACAAAGAGACTGTGCTACAGCAGTGATTTATGGAAGCTATCGAGAGACAGAACTAGATGTACATAGTGCATATGTGAGAAGATAGCGTCGGGTCTAAGACTTTAGAGAATGGGCTACACATGAGATGGAGAGAGAACGATTGCATAAGAATGTATGATAAGGATTCTCACGTGGAGTCATGTTTTTGAGGTTGCTCATTTAAATTCAGGTACTATTTTAATAGCAATTTAAATATAAAGCCCTGCAGCAGTATTTCTCAAAGCTTCCTCCTAGTCCGAAAAAACCATTTAAAGAAATTAAGGAGCAATATTAAAAATGTAATTTTACATTTTATATTATATATATACAGTATATATACACACACATATACATACAGTGCATTCAGAAAATATTCAGACCCCCTTGCTTCACATTTGTCAATTTTGTTGTTGCAGCCTGATACAATTGTTTAAATTCATCTTTTCTCATTAATTTACATTCATAATGACAAAGTGAAATGAGAATTTCAGAAATGTCTGTAAATTTATATAAAAGAAAAAGACTGAAATATCACATTTACATAAGTATTCAGACCTATTGCAACAACATTTGAAGTTTAGCTCAGGTGCCTCCCATTTCTCTTGATGATAGCTGAGATGTTTCTACGCCTTGATTGGAGTCCACCTGTGGTAAATTAAATTGATTGGACATGATTGATTGGCACACATCTCTTAATAAAAGGTCAAAGGAACTGCCTGCTGGGCTCAAAGACAGGATTGTATCGAGGCACAGATCTCGGCAAGGATACAAAAAAAAATTTCTGCTGCACTGAAGGTTCCCAAGAGCACAGTGGCTTCCATAATTCTCAAATGGAAGAAGTTTGGCACGACCAGGTGTTTTCCAAGAGCTGGTCGCTCCCAGCCAAACTGAGCAATTGATGGAGAAGGGCCTGTCTGGACTAGTGACCAAGAACCTGATGGTCACTCTAGTTGAGCATGACCATGATCATATGCAGATGGGAGAAACCTACAGAAGCACAACACTGCAACACTCCACCAATCTGGGCTTTATGGCAATGTGCAAGACTCAATACTCTCTTCAGTGAAGACATATTAAAACTCTCTTGAAAAATTCACTCTTGAAATTTTGAAAAAGAGCACTTTTTCAATTCTAGCAATTCTAAGCATTGTATTTGAAAGAAACCAGCTTTGTTCATCACCCGCAGAGTACCATCCCAAAAGTAAATGGTGAATGGAGCAAAGTATAGAGATCTCCTCAGTGAAATCCTGTTCTACAGCACTCAGGACCTCAGTCTGAGCCGAATATTCACCTTCCGACATAACAATGACCCTAAGCACACAGTTAAGGCAACACTCTGTGAATGTCCTAAAGTGGCCCAACCAGAGCCCTGACTTGAACCCTATCGAACATCTCTGGAAAGACCCTGAAAATGGCTGTCCACCGAGCTTGAGAGGATTTGTAAAGAAGAATGGCAGAAAATCTCCCAATCCATGTGTGCAAAGCTAGTTGCGTCATACCCAAAAACACTCAAGGCTGTAATTGCTGCTGAATACTTATGTAAATGTGATATTTTAGTTTTTTCTTTTTAACAAATTTACAGTAATTTCTAAATTTCTGTTTTTTACTTTGTCATTATGTGGTTATATTATGTAGAGTAAAACTTGCAAGCCATAATAATAATCAAATGTGTTCTTTTGATTCAGTTCTTTTCATTAAATCATTAAAAAAAATAGAATGATTCATAAGTGAATCATATGAACCAACATGATTTTCACAAATCCTTATCCAGTAATTGCAAACTGGAAAGGTCATGGAAATTGGCTAAAGAATTATATAAAAATATTGAATCATTACAAAAGCATATACATAGAAGGCTTAATAGTACTTCAGCAAAAATCCATTTAATTCAAAGGGCCAGAGATATTGTGGAAAATGGTTGTGAAAAAATAGTAACTAAAAATGTATATTTATAAATAGACATTATATATATAAATGTATATTTACAAATAAAATATATTAATTATGAACTTAGTAAAGAAAGTAAATAGACTATCTTTAAAGAGCAGCAGTTGGAAGATTTTTGTGATAAGTATTACTAAAGAATGGAGGAGTAAAACATACAGAAAGATATGCCCAAGGACAGACAAGCTGAAAGTGTGTTTTATCAAAAGAGAGAAAGAGAGGGATGTGTGAGAAGGGAATTAAATGGTCACTTTCAATAAAACTGTGCGTGCGTCTAATGGAGGGAGGAAGAGAAAGAGACAAACTAACTGGGAGAAAGATAGAGTTAGAAAGCAAAGAAATGTGGATGTGTGATATTAGGTGCTCCAGGGGCTCTAGACTGGAGGACCGTGGGTATAACACAGAGTGTCCTGCAGAAACCTTTGCATTACGTGTGCAGGCATGTGTGCCCGTGTGTCCACTCAACATGTAAAGTGCAGTGGAAAGTGATGGTATATGATGGTACTTGCTCTTCACTCATTAATTGGCCGCAAATCCCCCTGGCAGTTCTCTTCTAGAAAAGTCTCATATGCAGAGAGTCACTTCTCCTCTTTCTTCTCCCTCGCTCTGCTCAAAAGCCCCTCTGTTTGTCACCATTAGGCTTTCAGGGCACTCTTCTATTCTCATTCATTGCTGACAATAAAGGAAGTGCAGGACTTTTTTTCTGCCCAGCCCAGCAGAAGCTCAAACAGGCTTGCCCCTCCTTTGATGTGCGGTGGCTGGGCTTGTCTTAACTGCACATCCCCGTTGCCTCTCCATCCGACCACTTCTCTGTTCTGCCACAGAGGTGAAGCAGGTGTGATGCCTGTCCCTGAAGTTTAGACCCAGTCTAATTCAAAGCCCAGGGACTAATGCCGTTTTAATGGGCCGTGCCACTTGCTCAGAAAGTCTCTGTCAAAGGAAATTGTAAATGAGGTTCCTGAGCTGCAGCTTGAAAGGATGTGTGTGAGAATATATGTGTGTGTGTGCACATCATTTCTCCCTTCTATGCCATCTTGCTTATGGAGTGTGAAATCTATAGATGCTAATTTATTTAAGTTGTATTATTAAAGCAACAAGCCACTCGAGGATGAGCATAATACTGATTTTACCAAAGATAAATGGTGTACTTAGTCATAACCGTGGTTATATAAATATATGGGTATATAGCATAGGTTCATGGCAAAGATTCATTACATCACTTTTCTCTAATGTAATTGGTTCTTCATGAGTGAAATTCAACAAACCTCCATTCTGTTATTTGCAAAACAAATTTGGTTTTTGATTACTTCAGCTCATTACTCAAGTCATGGGTTATGGTTATTTTTATATTCAGACAGACGTCTGGCCGTCTTGTCCATATGCATCCGTAATTGCAACATACTAACTGAGGTGTTGGTACATTTTGTTCTCAAAAGCGTACAAATGTTAAGCCTGCAAGGAAGAGGAATGTTAGTTATGATTAATTTAAGTTATAATTTAATTTAAAAATCGATCTATCTACAATTATATATATTGTGTCTTTTTTATTATTTTGTTATTTTTAATTTCTGTTATCATTTGTTTTATACTATATATTTACAGTAGAATTTAGCTGTTTGTCTGCTGTGCTGGTTCTGTTGTAAGCTTGTTTGAGAGAATGTGTCTCTTGTTGTTTTCCTGTTTTTGTTATAACCCCAGCATGACCAGCTAATGTCGTTACATTACAGCACTTTAAAACAATATAGTAAAGTCTCTTCTTTATATATTTGTGTGTATGTGTGAGTGTGCGTACTCGAGCGTGTCCCTAGTGGAACTCTACACACAAACCAGCTGAAAGAGAATGGGAGAGGAGGCTCAACCACTCGAGGGACTTGGCCCTGTTAATGAACACTCTGCACTGGCAGGGAGGCCCAGTCTGATCAAAAATACATACAGAGCACAGCACAGAGCGGCCCAGTGCTGCGGCCAAGAGATGCCTGAACCTACACACACCCCACGCTTTTGAAACCAGGACTTGTGCTTTCAGAGAAGCCTGCTTGGTACTCTGTTTCTGTCCCAGTAGAAAATGTGATACTAGCTTACTATAAAAGCAGTGCCCTTAAGGTTCAGGCATCCCTCATCGCACACGTCTCTTTTCCAAACAAGCATCTGATTTATTTTGCTTTTGTTTGTTTCGCTTTCCTGCATCTATTCCCACTTCTGTTTTCTGCTATAATAGTAAATATGGAAGCACGTGGAGAACATGCACTGATACTTTCCTCATTTGTTTTAACAGGCATCCACTGTGACAGCATCTGCCCTCAAGGCTTCTGGGGGCCTAACTGCTCCATGACCTGCTCGTGCCAGAACGGAGGCTCCTGCTCTCCTGAAGACGGGACCTGCGTGTGCGCTCCCGGCTACCGCGGGACTTCCTGCAAGAGAAGTAAGCTTCCTGTCAACCTCCGTTCTCCTTCCAGTGACACTCTTTGCACAATGTCACCTTCTCAAAGCCTGTCACATAAGTGGTTTATTTGAACACACTTCAACCGAGACGATAAACAACTGGTAGGGACGAGAGGGGGTCACGACTGTTGCATCCAGACGGTGACCCTCTGGGAGTGGAGTGGGGACGGTTGAAGAGCGAAGCACTTAGTGAAGAGTCATGAACATGTGCGAGCAAATCTTTAATCACACAAGTCTTAATCACTTCAGGCCTGGATCACTGTAGAGATGCAGTGTCCATGTGGGGCTCTCATCAGCCTCTCTATGAGGCGAAGTGTTTACTCGGCCTCTCAAGGGTCTGCTTCTTAAGACACTGTTTTGCTCTTGCTGTTTCTCTTTACCACACTGTGCCCTCAACAGATAAGCTGACTGATTGCTGGTCATTTTCAAGGATCAAATATAGTCTGTATATGGTAAAGTCAGTAATATGGCAGGAGACAGGTGAACATCAAAAACAGGTGTCCAGGTTAGGGTTAGAGTCTATCTGTCTGTCTGTCTATCTATCTAATAAACAACAGGCATTCAATAAATATATTTATACACATTAAACATACACTACCAGTCAAAAGTTTATTAACAGTAAGATTTTTCA
>SCHK01162546.1:235-14369 GCA_004124795.1 Poropuntius huangchuchieni | reverse complement strand
CCACCACCTCCGCCGCCTCCTTTCTTTCCAACAAGCTCCACTTTATCAGCACATTCTTTTATCTTTTTATGCATGAAACAAGAAAGGAAGAGTAATGAACTTTTGCACTACCTCCACCCACAGTCTGTTCACTGACTGCCTGATACACATTTGCATGGAAAACTCGCAGTTAGTAACAAAGGTGTGGGTTGTTCACCTTCAACTGGCTGGTTTTATGCAATTTTTCAAGTTCCAAAACAAAAGGTTCCAAGTTAACACACACACAAAAAAAAAAAAAAGGTTCTTAAAGGACAACTGACATTAAAAACACTGAATTATTTAGCTGTTAGTATGAAACAGCAATAAAATGTCAGTATGAATTAGACCAACAATTTAAGAAGAACTTAAAAAGACCACTATTTAAAATACAAATCAATCTAAAACCCAACATGTCATATTACAAATTTAACTATAATTCACAATATTTAGAATATAATGAATCTCTCGTTTCAACAGATTAAATACATTAAAACAATATATAATATCCATTTGCCAAATTCACTTAATCCTTGAAGAAGAAAAAAAAACAAAAAACACTGTACATAGTGTGACTAAATTGTAATTTATTGGTTATCAGTATTAAGCATCGGTTATTAATGTGCCTCAGAAAATGCAAAGCTAAACACATTTTTACCTTGTCCAACTTGAGTTTGTCAACATCAGCCAGGAATGGGTTAACTGCTTTCTCCCCTACTACCTTCATGGCCGTCCCCAAAGCCTCAAAAGCAGCATCTCTAACCTCCGGAGCAGAATCATTCACTTGCTGCACAGAGAGAAGGACAACTTATTGGGGCGAACAATTTCAAGACCTAAAGACACCAGCACTGACATGTTTCAGAGCGTTGACTGGTGAGGAACCTGTACCTTGAGGAACGCTGCACAGAAGGGCTTCAGAACGCTTTTTGGCAACGTGCTCGGGGTACAGTGACGGAAGCTTCTGGCGAGGAACAGGGAAGCCTGTTGCTTGATGGACGGGTTCTTGTTGTCCATCACTCCTAGAACATCCTCACTGATGTTTTGCAAGGTTGTCTGCAATACAGTTGCCAGATTATTAATAACCAATCAAATCTGAAATATTTTGTCATTTGCCAATGCATTTTGAATACTCACAGTAAGGAAGACTGCATCAATGGCCTCTTGCAAGGCCTGAACCACCTGAGGTTTCTTCTCCTTGAACTTCTCCAAGATGGTTGGCACCACCTTCATCCAAAAAAAACAAAACACTTTTTTTAAACAGCTGTCTATTTACTTTACAACCATCATGATTTGCTTATCTTTTTTTCGTCATTGTGAGCACTTACATGACCTGCATATGTCCCAAACTTCTTCCTCAATCCTGCTGACAGTCCAGCCAAGCATTTGGCTGCCATGGCCACTAGCATCACATTGGCATCTTTCCCAATAACCTAGAACAACAAATGGGAGTATTTTCTAATGGCCTTGCTCACACAAGATATCCCATTACCCAGAATCCCACCAGGACTGTTACCTTTTTTAGCGCTCGAACCAGATCCCCATAGTCTCCGCTCTCTAGTTTTGGGTTCTTAGTCAAAGCTTCCACTGCCTCCAATGCTTCCTTCCTCTCCTGCCATTTTTTTGCTTCCTGTAATGAGAAAGTAAAATGACACAGGAATGAAACTGACAAAACCCAAAATGACTCAAACAGATCAGCGGTATATTGTTCTGACTTACAATTTTCTCATAGAAGTCTTTAGGAAGTTTAGAAAGAATCTCGACAGCTTCCAAAAGCTCATAAGGGTCCACCGGAGCAGCTTCAACCTCATCGTCATCGTCTCCTGAATTCAGAAATTAAACTTAAGTTAAATTCTTAAACAAAACAAAAAAAAACTAACTTATAAATATTATCCATCTACATGTGACCCTGGAGCACAAAACCAGTCATAAGTAGCACGGGTTTATTTGTAGCAACAGCCAAAAATACACTGTATGGGTTTTTAATTTAAATTATTATAAATTATGTTAACATATACAAAGGTTGCACATCAGTAAAAACAACTTTTTCACTCATTATGTCTATTATTAATGTAAAAGTGGTTATTTTTTCATTTTTTTTTCAAGCAATTTCATTTTTCCGGTTCAAAAAGCAAAGTTGAGCCTACGTCACGAAAAGTGACGTATATGCGTTAATCTGACGTGGTGATTGGCTGTCGTGGTTGGAGAATACATGTCCATGTCATCTGTTTCCTGAGCTTTTCTCAGTATTATTCATGAGAATGAATCTCTGTGCTGTATTATTTATGAGGTCGTCTTACAGCAGAGAATTCAAATCTCACGAAAGAGCTTCGTGCTGTCAGTTCATTTCTGTAAACATGACCATAACAATATTTAATATGACAACGTGGAGTGCACATGAGAGAGTCGTTTCTGTGTGGAATGCCGCGATGGGTTTAACTAAATTCAAAGATGAGTATTCAAAAGTAACTATCTTTACTCTTTCCGTTTTAAAGATATTTTAATATTCATCTGTCTGTATAATGAATGAATTACATGAAAGTCTCCTGGTTTTGTGTTGGCGACGAATTCATTACTATGGCATACTATGACAGTCAGTTATAAAAACATGATTTGAAGGAAAAAACGAAACTAATCAATATTGTCTTCATGATAGAGTTTTTTGCTGTATTCTCACCGTCCGCCTCATCTCCTCCTGCAGCCTGATGTTGTTCAAACTTGGCCTTAAGGTCCTGTTGAGAGCGCAAGAACCTGGTCTGCTTAGGAGCTGCAGTTGGCAGTTTCACCCATTCTTCCTCCAACTCTTTCAACTGAAGGAAAAGGATCAAATAAGTAATATTACAACCTGTATACACCATTAACATGGAGATATGAATGGCTCTTAACTCAAAAGACCCAATCTATACGAATCTCTCAATGCACATTTTGAAAAATTCAATGGAGAAAAGCATTCTCACCTGTACAGAGTTGATATTCTGGAGGGGAGCTCGCAGCGCATCACGGATCCATCTATAGATCTCCACCGCCAGCAATTTGGCCTCATCTCGAACTGCCTTTTCTCGAGACTCAAACAATTTTGGCAACACTTTCACAACAGGCTTGAGAGTTATTATCTTTGATCCAAATTCACTGAAAAAGAAATGTACAACTATTTTATGCTGAATAGGTGCCAGCAAGTAAGTGATTATTTGACTACCGCATTTCCTTATGGTTAACGAGTTGAAAATTTGCCTACTCACCAAAGCGCTTTCCTTAGCGTCTCAATGCAAGCGACAACAATCTTGGGGTTCTTGTTATCCAGTCCTTTGATCAACTCATCCTGGACCACCTCTGCTTTCTCAATCTCTATGTACATGAGGCATATATCAGTTCCCAGCTCCTTGGCTCGTGCTTTGGGCTGGTTGAAGACTTTGCTGACCACTCCAGAAACCACTTCCCCTGTTGTTCTGCAAAATAAGACACTCCATTAGATCCTTTTAAGACGTTATAGATACTAGGCCTTACAAATTGACATTCTCTAGAAAATTCTTCTACATTGCGCCAAGCCTGTTCCCTGTTTAATGCACCAACATGAAGACAATTTTGGTGTCACAGATAGCTAAAAATAATTTTCCCTTACTTCAAAAGAAAATATTCTTGTAGTTAGGTTTTATCTGAGATTGTATGCCTAAAGCAAACTGAGTACATCACATTAAAACACAAACATAATAGAATAAAGTTACTTGTTTATACATCACTTCTTTATCTATGCTCAATTAAGACAATCAATACTCTACAAAAGAGTATATTGTACCATTAACAATGACTGACCGGATTCTATCCGGCTATATTTAGACAGACAGTCACAAAGACATCAACTCAATAATGGAAAGCAATGCCCAGAGCAGCAGAAATGTAGGCCTATTTTTCTGTGATGCATGTCGAAATTTAAGGAATCACAGTGTTCCTCATAGAAAAAGGTTTTCTTAATGGGTTAAAGCTACTATGTTCCTATAAACAAGACAGCTACTTTGCTTGGTGGCTCTCACTCAAACCAGAAATAGACTTTCACCAGGTATCACATTTCTGCTTTGTTCCAAACTCAGTTGTAAACAAAAAGCTCTTATCCCATGTAAAACAGGTCACAGAAACAAAGAGCTGCTCAGGAATCGAGGGAAAAGCAAACCCTGCCATTAATCCTCAAAGGACAAAATCAGTGGTTTGTGAAACTCGCTTAAAACTTAGCGACTAGTACAATTTTCAAAGACTTCTGTTGCGTAAACTACTTTTATGGTGCTTCTTTTTTTTTGGAACAAAATGGGACTACTTACTTGCCAGCCACGTGTGCACTCTCGATAAAAGTAAGTGCTGCCTCCAGTCCTTTGAGCTGGGCTACGGCATTTGAATCTGTTACAAATTTCTTGATAAGTCCAAGGTATTTGCCCCATTCTGGGCTCTTCTCGTCTACTATCTTCTGGAAGAGCTTCAATGCTTCCTCGTATCCATTTAGTCTCGCTTTCCAAATCTAAGGGAAACCAGAAGATCAATTATGACAACGAACAACCAAATAAATGAGCTCGTGAGTTGATGTAACTGACCCACTTTCTTCAGGGCCTGACATTTGTTTAACCACCATTGTTCAAAATACAGGACACAAAAATACAAGGTCAGTATGTATGAAATGCTTTATCATCCTGAGTGGTACTGTGATGTATATGTAAAATCTCAGGTTGATAACACAAAGTACCAGCTATTAAACTTAAAATAAACTCAAGCAAAACGTTTTTAATGTGGTGTGACCAAGCAATTTAAAAATGTCAGACTGAACCAGACGATTCAATCAGAAGCACTATTCACTACCATATCCCCCCGATTGTCCCGCCTCTTTACTACAAGTTCCAGCAAGAATACAAATGAATGAACTTCAGAGGGTATGTTGAAAGAAGCACACAATTGGCTGGAACACATTATCTATCATGCAATCGTCCAATCGGTTTAAATTGCGGGAAGACGTCACATGTAAACAACCTGTCACCTAACATTACATTCACCTCAGGAAAGTTCTCCGGTTGAAAAATTAACTCTAGACAACATATCAATAAGATTTGGGGAGATGTGTGTGTGTAATATATATATATATATATATAATAATTTTTTTATTTTTACCTTTATGTATTATATCCATGTTTAAAATTTTGGGTTCAGTTAGTACAACTTTTTTTTTTTTTTTTTTAATTAACACTTGTTTACCAAGGACACATTAAATTAAAGTGACAGTAAAAACACTTCTAATGTCACAAATGATGTCTATTTCAAATAAATGCTGAACTGTGAACTTTCTATTCAAAGTATCAAATAACAAAAACATTGCTAAATGTTTTTTGAGCACCAAAATCAGCATATCAATGATTTCTGAAGAATCATGTGACACTGAAGACTGAAATAAGGTCTCCTAAAACTTTAAAAACAATTTCAAATTGAAATTTCACTTTTTTTTTTTTTTTTTTACAAATTAAATGCTGACTTATTTTTACTTTTAAACAGTGTGTGTTATATTACATTGTAAACCTAATTCTATCAAATAAACATCTAAAAATGACTTTACAGTGTCCAGGATTTGCATTGGTTTGGAGCAGAAACAACAATTGAAAACTGACACTTTCTTTTTATTAAAAACCTCAAAATGAGCTTTGGGTGCGAGTGACGCAAAATGACTTAACATGACTTTGTGACAACCATATGGCAAAGCGGTTGTTCACTTGTAAATGAGCTTGCTGACAACATAGGCATTATATTTCCATGCAGACATTGCTTGAGTTTAATTCAGTGCTTTGCATGCATTCATCTCTGAAGGCAACAATTAGGGTGAGCAAACCGCTGACAGTTTAGTTCTACAACCACAAAAGCTGGTCTCCTTACACCATCAGGGGATTTTGGATGGGTCAAAATATAAAAGTAGCCAGGATCACTCACCTTGTGTTCACATTTCTGGTCGATAGGTAACTTCATCCATTCACTGTCATCCCCCATGGCTGTTTTCTGTCTGTCTTATCTATTCAACTAAACAAAAGAAAGGGAAACTTCGGTTGCTCGCACAGCATACAAAGCAGAATAAAAAAGTATATTGCAATCACACTAATTCTTACACTTCATCACAGTTTACTGCACTAAATACGTAAAAGTTACAGTTTAAAACCACATAAATGCAGACCTTTAGAGCTTAAATGTTAATTAGACATCTTTGAGGTCATCTGATGCATGCAACAAACATCTCAAACATCTAAAGCATTAAGAACAAATGTAATTAAGATGGCATAAGAAACTTAACCAGCTTGTCACAATAACTTTGCAAGATCATCATCCACATGCATTTCAACAACAACCTCCAGTCAGACAGAAGAAATTCTTGATTCACTTCACAGCAAATGCACACATCATCCAGATCTGCAGCCAAAGCAGAGCAACATCCACTAATGCATCTCCCAGAAGAGGCTAGTTTCATATTACATATAATCGATCCGAGTAGATCCTTAAACACAAAAGCCCAGGCTAAGTGAGGAAAACACAAAATATGCATAAGATACGTCTAGAAGAATGATGCATGCAGAAACTACCGCCAATTCAGCCCGCCCAAAACAAACATAATAAGCAAACAAGGACAGTTATAAGCAATAGCATCCGTTTAAGTGACTTAGCAGCATAAATCATGATAAATGGAGTAGTTTAAGGATTTTAAAAACGCTACAGTACTTTGCAGTGCATCACATGTGAGAACACTATCGGGGTGCAGCAGAGCCGTTAGTGACCCGCAGATGCTGTCGCTCGGGCCGTCGCTTTTTGCAGAATAACACGTTTAAAAATGGCCCTACTTCAATCAAGACATAGCAAATCTACTCCTCACAGCCTTCTAAAACCATTTCCGTGTACAGTTTGTTTAGCTTCGAAGTGTAAATATGGCTAAATTTAAATATACCGGTTAGCTGTTAGCACATACGCGGCCCTGACTGACTGTCTGTTAGTCCTGCAACAGCTTAAACCATCACGCGATTCAAACAAATATCGCCATTTTCACAGCTTTCCCCAACAAACACAACGCTTGAAATGTCAAAATGAATCCTTGCCGTCTCAACCAACCTGATATGCGACGATAAAACGAAAAACCCGACTCACACTATTGTTTGTCACAGATATAAAAGCGGCTTGATATTATTCAGTCCGTCACTAAAACTGAGGCCCTCAAATAAAACGCAGCAACCTACAACGAGGCAAAAAAACGCTTAAAACGGCTTTCGTGTAATAATCTCCGATCTCTTCTGATCATAGGTAAATATATCAATTTTATTTACCTGCTTTTAGAGAGGGAAGACAGGGCGATCTTCATCAGCTGGGACCAATATTTGGTCATTACTCTCCAGGCTTTGAAACGCCTCCGAGGGCGGGGAGACAGAAGGAGGAGACGCCTAGCTTTCATTCAAACCACCACTTCGTTTGTTATAGGCTGTACAGTGAATTTTTATGTTTTTATTGGATATGTAGTGTTTGAATATATTTGTGCATCAATAAAGTGAGCATGCAATTACAGAATGTTAGTGTTTAATCTTATATTGTCTAATGACGTTCTCAGTCAAAAATATTGGAACCAACTTTGGGACATTGTCAATAAGCAAAACAATTTCAACACACACAAACATTATATCAAAATATTATATCATAATCATATATATATAATCATTTGACAGCACCTATATATATATATATATATATATGATAAATGTATGTGTATATGTTTATCATAATACATCAAATAAATGTACATAATAATAACTTTACATAACCTGCAAAGGGTTTTTTAATTTGCATTGTAGAACATGTCATTTTTTATAATATTACATTTACATAATAAATAAAATGTAGCTTTTTAAAGAACTAAATACCCTTTTAGCGTGCTTTTGGAAATGATATGTACACGCACTGTGGCAGCACAAAAATACTTAATTACAGATCCTCGTGGATTAGTATTTAAATGGCCAGCCATATGGGCGCAGTAAAACAGCTGCGCTGCGCATGCGCGGGTTTCCATAGCCGCGGCTGCATCAACAAAAACTGACGAAACACAGCCAAGCATTTTTTAAAAAGGAGGGCGAGACTCCACCCAGCTCTCACTTCCCTGTTGTGTCACGTGCTGCTCAACCGAGTCGTCTATTGGTTGGTTTATTTCCCTGGATGAATTTGAGATAGATACTGAGGTTCTTACATAAATACAAATTAAATGTTTCGGGACAAAACACAAATATCGACTTCCAGTGATCTTATATTTTTTAAATAAGAGAATATAGTCTTTTTAAATAGACTAATATTACGTTTTACCAGCAATTTTAGCTCTGAAACTGTGCGCATGCTGGGTCTGGCGCAGTACAGAGTGGCCACACTGACCGCTAAAGCAGCTTTAGAGACTCCATTCTGAATTTGTTACCAGTAGAGTCATGCACCGCATCTGCATCCCAGCTAAGACTAATCATTTAAAACCATAAAACACCATGAAAATGAACACGGATCGATTCAACCTCACTGTTGACGAGTATCTAGGTATGTTTCGGTTATTATTGTTTCGATGGCTCGTAGATTTACAAGCTGCAGTCGGTTCCAAGATAACTGCTTGCAGAATGATTGACAGATGCACTGAAAATTTTTAACACTACCGTCATGACATTGCCTTTCCTTTTTCCTTTCCAGGTGAAACGAATGCCCTCTTCTATCTCAACGACGCAGTCACACAGCTACTTGAACATAAAGAGGAATACACTCAGTTTGGTGTGGTCCGATATTTCGCAGAATAGTAAGTTGTTATTATTTAGCACTTATAGTTATACAGCTATATATTTTTCTTTATTTATTAATAAATAATTAATAAAACAATTAATATACGTTATATGAATAAACATTCTAGTTATGTATTATTATTATTAATCACACACACACACACACACACACACATAAAATAAATTGAATATTCATTGTTATTTATTTATTTATTTATAATAATACAATAATAAAATATAATATAATTTTGCAGTTTTACCAGTGTGAAGAATGGGAATCATGTGCTCTTCAGGGAATTCAGTTACATCAAGGCGACTCCTCATAACAGAGAGTCTTTCATCCATATCTTCTGGAAATGCTTTAGACAGATTGGCAAAAATGGGGGTAAGCAGAGGCAAATGTCCCCTTTATAATTTTTTAAGTTAAGCCATAACTCTTTACTTTAGCTGCTTGCATTGGTTTGTTTAAAGTGAACAAATACGGCTGTTTCTTCTTGCAGATCTGTTGGCAATGTCAGAATACAGTTCACTTTTACAGCTGTTGTGTCCTGACTGTCCTACTGAGATGGTACAAAATGCAGCCAGGTAGATCCATTTTTGTTTTTGGATGTTTCCTTGACCTTTTCCTCCTTTCATATTGATATTTAACAGATTTTTATTTATTTTTTCTGTTGTAGGATTGTCCTGATAGATGATGCCACAGACTGTCTAATGTCATTCTCAGATTTTATTTATTCATTCCAAATCCAGTTCTATTATGAAGGTAATAAAATTCATAATATAATATATAACTCATTATTAAGCTGCAATTATAACTGTAATAATAAGCTGTATTTTTCTAATTATTCACTTTGGTAGTATTGACATATTTTGATTTACAGAACCTACTTTATTGCAAAAAGACAATTTTAAGTGAATTAATTATTGAAAAAAAAATGTAACCACTTAAAATAAACGGTTTTCCTTATACAGTCAAACTAGTTACTTTCAGGTGTTATTAGTCAAGCGCACAATCACAAAAGCACTGGTGATATTTAAAGGTCTTGCTTACAACAAAAGCCACTCTGACCTTGAGAGTTTAACTGCGGTTGTAACAAAAGCCCAGAGTGACATCATCGCTACCATGTGAAAGCGTTTCTATGGTTACTCGAGGCTCCGTCTTTCATCGAAATGATCTCATCCTCATTCACTTTCACAGAGTTTGTGGAGAGTGTGTCTGCGATTTACCAAGACCTGCTGTCAGGGAAGAACCCAAACACTGTCATAGTCCCGACCTCCACCTCGGTGGAGCAGTTATCCAGCGCAGCCAACGAGGAGCCAGACGCTCAAGAAGGCGTAGACTCCTCCATCTTTTGTGAATGTATATTATTAATCAGTGAGAGGTTTAAACACAAGTAAGACACAAGTAAAAGACATTTGTTTTAACACCCATCATTCATTCATAATTTATAAATTGTACTATTAAATTATTTTTTATATTTTAAATGAGCTTTTATGTTTATATTTTTTATTTTCATTTTTGTTAAAGTTTTAGAAATGTTGTTACATGCTTCTGACAATTTTTTTTATTTTTTTTATATTCCATTTACATGAAAATATACTGTATAATATTTAAATTAAATTTTAATCATTGCATCTATTTTTACATACAATTATAACAGCTTATATAGTAACTTGTTTATCACCAAATATAATAAAACCCACTATAGCCATCCTCACTGCTACAACATGATAGTGATTTCATTTTTCCCAGGTTTCCTTCCACTGTTGCCATTAAGGAGATCTTAGAGAGCAGTCAACGAGTGTCTCTCTATGGCTTCCTGATGGCCTTGGCCAAACATGAGGGAGTAAACCAAGACATCGGTGAGCATTAGATGATGCTTAAATGTATTTCTGAATACCGAATGCTTTATCTTGTGTCATTTATTTATCAGGTGCTCTTCCCAATAAATCGGACCTGCTGATTGATCCAGAGATGGACCAGGAGCTGGAGAGACTGTGAGAGAGACGGACTTGCTTCAAAGAGTATATTACAGTCACTTGCTGGCTAACTATAAACCGTCTGTTATTAAAAGACGGAGAGCTTGTTAACAATATTTTTATATTTAACACTTTTTTAAAGCTAATGTACTAGCATTTGATGCTATATTTCTGTGATTCTTCCAGCATAGCTCAAGTCGCCATCAGCCCGACGTCCAATAACAGCAGCAGCAGCGCTGTGGGACAGAAGGAAACGTCCAAGAAGGCCTCACCACGCAAGTCCCTGCACCAACGCAAGAGGATCGAAATGGAGAGTGACGGTTCTACGGAGGAGACTGATTCTTCTGAGAATTAACATGCACAGACCTGCTTGTTAGCATCTTTATGATTTATTTTAGACAACTGTTAGTGCCGGTTCACTAATTTGATTAGAAAAGTGGCGTCTCAATAGTGCTGGTGCATGTCGGTGTTCACTACTTTCTAGTTCTGTGGGCTTCTCTGTAACCCAACCACTTCCTTTGCTGAAGCAGAAATAAATAAATAAATTGGACTGCCATATTATCTGAAATGACAATTATTTTATGTTAACTTCTCGTTAGAACTGTTAAAACTATAGAACTGTTGCATAAAAGAAACATTCAGTAGTAGATTAATTGATCTGTGATGGACTTAACCCAAAGAATATTATATTTGAGTGCAATAACATATAGGCCTATATAAAATTTAGTTTAATTAAATAAAAATCAGTAAGATTAGTTATATTGAAAAAAATAATTTACATTAACTTTTATTCAGAATGAAAAAGCATGGAAAATGCAAAGATCAGAAGACTTTTTGACTTTTACGTTGTTATATATTTATATATATATATATATATATATATATTTACAATGAATGTTGTTCTTTTTAAATTTTCAACACTGATAATTTTTTAAGCATCAAATCAGCATATTAGAATGATTTCTGAAAGATCATGTGACACTGAAGACTGGAGTAATGATGCTGAAAATTCAGTTTTGAAACACATTTTGATCAAAAATAATTTCAGGCCTGGTGAGCTTAAGAGGCTTTTAAAGACAATTAAAAACTCTTACTGACCCCAAACTTTTAAACAATAGTGCATGTAAAATTATTTTGTTTGTGTGAATACACACATACCTACACACACACACACCTTTAATAATTACACACCAGGACAATCCATTTACAAATAGGATTTAACTTTATGGGTTCCACAGAAGACTTATGATCATTCAAAAAAACAAAAACAAAACAATGTACAGTGATAAATGAAATAGGCACAACTTGTGATTTTGCAGGATCGGTTCGCAGATATTTTTACAGACACAAATGGTCCTGTTATCTGAATACCACCTTTCAAAATGGCCATACCAAGCAAAACATCTTCACACTGTTCTACAGAAAACCATTTGGCCTGTTGATCTATTCAATGAAAACTTTGCTCGTTTAGTGAATATTGCATATTAGGTAAGCGCATGCTGTGAGGATATGCCATTTTGAAAGGACTGGTGAAGATGGGTCCATTTTAGGCCTTGGCTTTAAAACCTTTCTTTCTGTATCTGGGGGGAAAAAATAAGAAAGCACAAATTTTTCATTACCAGACAGCCGTATTCCTCAGCACCATATTGTTGCATCCTCTCCGTATATATTTTCAAGTGCCAGAATAATATATTTTAAGATCTTTCCATTTCAATATAATTATAAATAAGATATATTATATAATATGTAAAAAGAAAATAAAATTATTTGGTTTTCACAGCTACATATGTCAGGGATACTGAGATTGAAGCAGAATGCGAATAAGCCCAGACTACGCTCTGTTTAACAGAGCAACATATGGGAATATAAGCACACATAAACACTAAATACGAGAACCAAAAAGAAAAAGCATTCACAGACGGAGCATGGATGCTATATTGTATTTGTGAGACTTTGTAGTGCGCAACTGACCGAGGATAAACAGCAGCAATTACCCTATTTAACATACAACACTTGAAATTGTGGCACAGCAATGCTCTGGATCACGGTTTCATAACCTTGGCTTCAAAGCGGTGCTAACCACCCTTTCAAAACAATGTGAGAAACGTTGGAAAGTGGTTTTTAACCTAGGGTTTCGCATAGTGGGACACTAGATGGACAGACTGGGCTGAATTCAATTACATGGTTCACTTCCGTTCTGAGTGAAGAAGGATGTGGCCCAGTAAAGCTTTGGTTTCAGATAAACTTTGATTTTGGATCCAGTCTAACTTTAAAGCAACTGTATGTGTATTTCTGCGACTTTGGAGCCCCCTACAGTTAAAAGAGTGAAATTCGCTGTCGTAATTACAGTCAACAGCTGTACGCGTGCATTTGTTGCTGCCGTAAAGCAATCCACTTATCGAACTTACACACTCCCAGGCGTTTGTGCAGGAGCGCGGGAAGGAAACAGAAACCATTCGCCTCAGATTAAGTGAGCCATCTGGAAGATTTTGAAACTGATATTTCAAGGTAAAAACAAACCAAAACATACATACAGTTGTTTTAAGCACTCCTTTCTGTCTTATGTTGTTTCATCCATCATTAATACATCGAACATTGTGCTTCGAATGAATTCAAAACCAAACTTCGCACAAATGATTTTTACAAGTCACATCAAACATTTTTTTGTTATTAAACTTCGTAAGGCTTTACACCAGTCAGTAATACTCGAGTTGTACGATGTGAAAGTAGTTGCACTGTAGCTGATATCTGTTTTTGATTTTAACATTTGTCTAAAATAGACATCAACATTATATCATCAACATGACACGTTACAAAGAGGCTCAAAACCACCATCATGCGACACCTCATATAGTATGTGATAATGGAAAAATACGAATAGACTGAAGGTCATTCGAGGAAGATGTCTTCTGTCGGACAGGAATATTCCATATGTTCTTTGTAGAACTGCTGAAAAGCTTTCCTGTAAAAAAACAAAAGTATTTTTTATGTACATATCTTCTATATGTACTAAAGTCATTTTAATTGGATTGTGTGATTATGTGATTTTTAGATGTAGAATGAGTTTTGTTTTTATTTGTGCTTTCAATAATTGACTCAGGAACAGAACCAGGTTTTGAAAGTAAAAATTCCATTCATTTTCTTCACTGGGGAGTTGATTTTTAACGATAACTTATAAACCATTAAAGAGAGACCTACTTTAAGCTATGTTGTTGTTAATTGATAACTGATATACGCTTTCATATATACGCTCTCTTTCTGTGAAAATTAACCATAATAAGTAATTACATTTTTTGTCCAATTACATTTTTATTTATTTATTGTCTAATCAAATGGCTTACTAA
>SCHK01162384.1:14486-31384 GCA_004124795.1 Poropuntius huangchuchieni | reverse complement strand
TGTGTGTGTGTGTGTGTGTGTGTGTAAAAAACAAAATTAAAGACAAATTAATAATGATAATTAAACAATAGAAATGTCTACTTTTATCCTAATTTACATATAAACATTGTATGCATGGATGTGTGTGTGTGTGTGTATATATATATATATATATATATATATATGAATGTGTATGTACACACTCATATACATAAATATACATACATACACACTGGATATATGTAAATTTGAATAAAAGTTTACATTTCTATTGTTTATTATATATTAATAATTAAAAAATATAAATGTCAACTTTTATTTTTGTTACACTATGTATTTATTATTAAGATGAAAAAAAAATGGTTGCAAAGAATATATGTGAATGTATGTACTTCTTTTCTCAGAAGTTACATTGGCTGAATGCTAAATGAATTCTTATGCATGTAAAAAGGCTTAAAAATCATTAAAAAAAATTATAAATATTTATAAACAGTATTAATATCTGTCAGTGAGGATTTATTGACAATTCAGGCTCTGCTTTAAAACACTAAAGTGAAATGAAACCAAGTTTGCACAAAGAAAAGGACAAAATGTGGAAATTATTAAGCAAGAATGGAAATACAGATTGGAGGAACTTCTATATCTTGTTTTATATTTCACTTATAAAGCAAGACCCCACAAATGACTGACTATTCATTACTAGTTACTACAGTCATGGAAAAGACTTTTTAACCTGTTTAAACCGGTTGCAAAGGTCATTACATTAAAAAATAAAATAAAATAAAATAAATAAAGTACGAATGTATTTTATTTTGGCCTTACAAACTGTACTTTAATGGTTTCCCATACACCTTTAAAACTAAAACAGCTACTAAACAAAAAGCTCTGAATACTTTTAAGCACTCTCCAGTATAAAGACAGCACCCGTCTTACACGGCGCATTGTCTCAAGCTTCCTTAGACAGACTGTGTCTTATTAAAGAACTACTGGAAATCCTTGCTTTGAGAAGTGTCCTGTTTCAATTCTGTTAATCTACATATCATTGCTTCTGAAAAAGCTCCATTTTCATCCAAATGTTGCATTGAGAAAGTATCTCTGTGTGGATCGTGAAGGGGCCGGTCTTGTGAATGAAGAGCAATGATACTGCTCCTCAGAAGGAGGAGATGGTAAACAGCTTGAGTGGCACTTGTACATGCAGCGGTTCGCACACACACACTCCTGTTACTCATAAACAAATGAGGTGAGAAGTTTAACAAGCTACCTTGTCGTTAAAGAGGCTATTTTATTTGTTTGGGTGGGCATGAGAATTTCCTTCCCATTAATTTCCCTGAAAGAAACGACATCCGTGAGGTTCGCAGTGTAATGCAAATATACAAAGCTAAAACCCCAAAGCTTGGGGAGATAATTGCAGGGTCTAATGCATTTTGATTTATTTGAACGTATTAATGTGGGCATTAGGAACTCGCAACTGAAAAAAAGAAAAAGCAAACTGATTTTGATGCTTTTGAGACGTGTAGCCTTTTGTCTTGCTTTTACATGTACAGTATATGAAAGCAATACAAGACACAAGTAATGAAGTACAGGAGATTTATTGAAATGGGCTGTACCGTCATTCTCACCCTTTTATATGGTAGTCACATAGACAAATACACTCAGATCTCTCTTCTACACTCATTCATGCCGCATGCCAAGAATGCAAAGACAGACGTATTACTTCGGGATGAATCATCAATAACTACATCTACGCAAAATATTTAACCACCCTACAAGTGTCACGTTGAGAAACGTCCTCATCATAACTATGACTTTTCTAATACCGTAATCAAATTGTGAGGGTAAAATTCTATATTCTAAGTAGTGTTATTTACACACTATTGGAAATTCAAGTTTTTGGAGGAAATAGAGGAAGAAGTATTTTAATGGAAGGAGTGTCTGAGTATAAAGTCGTTTACATCAGTGGAAACCCATATGATACAGAATACTGAAAAACTAGTACAAACGTATATATATGATATGATTTTGCAGCACCAGAGATTAATGTATAGAAGACACCTAATGGAGAAAAAAAAAAATCTAATTTAACTTTGTGTTGATACTGTGGCTTTCATATGTTTTCTTTTTACTTTTACCCTGCTACTATCCTTTATAGAGAAAAAAACACTTTTTTTTTCCATTCTGATTTTTCAAGTCTTAATGAAGCTATGTGAATTTATCTAAGCCATCTGCTGGGGAAATAGCAGGAAAATAGCAGCATACAAACAAATATGATCACTGTAACATATTTAGAATTAAATAGCTATAAACCTCCAAATAAACAACAATAAAAAGTTGAAAATCAACAGCAAAAAGCAAGAAAATGCAAAAATAATAGGTAGTCTAAACACTGGGACCATTAATAAACCAATGGATATAAAAAACCTATGCATTAAAAATGATATGTCTTCTTGATAATCAACTTAAAACCACGGCGATCGTTATACTGTTAATATTAGTGAAAGCAAACAATGTATCAGCATCATTTTAGCTGTAAAAAGTGATAAAAGAAGTGCTAGGCAATATCTACACAGGACAATCAACACTGTGTTTGTGATTACAGACATTGCTGATTGGTCAAAATACATTCAGCGTACCACAACCAATTGCTCTGGAGAGAGATGCATAGCAGTTCCAGTTCAATGAGACAAAACAGACAGTGCTCAGCCGAATATGATCAATGCGAGTCAACACTTCTTATCCATCCGACAATAAGATCTACAGCAAATCATGAGCAATTTTGAACCTTATTTGATCGAAAGCTCTTGAAAATAGAGAGAGAAAAAACTGCAGCTAACTATAGCTAACATTCGTATCATTTTGCTGAATTGAATTCATTCAATGAAACATTTTTGGCCAGTAACAAATATAATGCAGAAAAAAAATCATTAATAAATAACATGCTCCTGGTTAAAATAACGTGAGCCTGGCATATAACATTTGTAAATGATTTGTAAATAAAGCTTTAACACGTTTATCCATATTACAAAGGATAAACAATTTTGCACGTAAACAGAACTACATGGAAAAGCTAGATTCTGTCTGCTCACACAAAATGTAATGGTCTCATTTTTTAGAAAAATGAAATTAACTACAGCATTTAACTATTGTCAGCACTGTGTAACACTGCACGTGGCACTGAATGATTTTAACGTGAATAGTCAATTACACACATGTAAACCTCTCCAAATACATAAAAATGTAAGTAAATAAAACATTAAATGAATAAAACAATAATAATTTACAGCTAGAACACATCACTTGCTCATTGTGACTGAATATTATAAAAGACTAGACTTCCTTTCCAGCACAGTGTTTTTTTTTTACCATGTTGTATTTCTGGGAAGCTTTCTGCAGAGCTATATACACGGAGAACTACATACTATTGTGTCTTAAAAATATCAAAAAGGGGTATTATGGCCTAAAGAATTGTTTCGTTCTTCACATGAAGGTCTAACATATTAAAATGGATTATTTTACAAACTACAATCGTTCTAGTTTTCTCAAATGTACATTTTTAAGTATGCACACTGCTGTACAGTATTTCTCTCCACAGATGCTCAAGTGTAACAGCCCAAGGTGCAAAATATATGCTGAGTTACCAAGATTGATAGCCAATGTCATTTTCTCACCAGATATGTACTAGAGATGACACAAGATGAGTAAAATCAAATCAAGCATTGGGAAAGCAGTACAATGTCAAAGAGTACTGTCTTGAAACTATAAAGCAATCTGTAAACAATTGTTCTTCAGCTAGTTTTTGTCTACATCGCTCATCACGAAACATGCTATACATTGTAATGAATCAAACCGACTGAAATGTTTCCATAATGAGGCATCCAGACGTGCCAAATTAATTAGTTATTTGCTGTGGTTGTAAATACGCATGGGTTAGATTTGCTCTGGTGAACTTAGAAATTAAAAAGGGGCTATATAATACTTATGTGCTTGACTGACTGACCGGCTAGCTTAAGTTGAATCATAAACCGTCAACACTTTGATGTAGTCAACTGTAGGCAGCCCACACATTTTGACAGTCCTGCGGTACACTAAAGATATTCAGCATCAGTACAATTGAACAACATTCAAAATTAAGTCTTTGGAGACTGGATGCTCATTTCTACACATCTGTCATCACTGTAAATAACAGGCAGTTTGTTTTTTAGACTTAAAAAGTGAACAGTGTTATTCACATACACATTTGCTCATTGCAATCAAGCTCAAAATAAATATTAGTAGTGTAATTCTGTACCAGTGTGTAATTTTACAGACGTATGCTTTGAAAAGAAGTACCAAAAGTTTCCAGTACCGACGTCTTGTCAACGTATCAATATGGCACCAAACACATGCCAATATCATGAGTCTGATCACTCTTCATCTACAGTGTAAACACCCTCAAAAGTGATAGGAGAGTTACCCTGTCAAACCCAATATGCTCCGGTGAAAAAACATGCAGTAAACAATCACTTCTATGTCCTGTGGTGCCATCCAAGTGTTTCCTTGCTTCACCACATTTTGTGGACAAACGTATGTCAATTGATCTGGTACAGCTTTTGAAGTATGAATTCAGTCACAGCAAATTAAAGGCCTCATATGGACAGTCCACCCCAGTGATCATCGCAAAACACAGTGAGAGTATTAAGTGCTTAAATCTGTTATACTGACTGAATCCAAAATAAAAGTCAACTTAAACACAGTTATTGTCGGTAAAAACATAAAATTGGTCTCCTCGTGCAAGAACGCCGCTCTAAACTATGAATGGCTGTTTGTGAAGATTTTCAAAAACATTTTACTCAAAAGATTCTTTTAAAAAAAATCAAAATAAAGTAATGAAAAAATCTAAAAAGGGGGTTTGGCATCGCCACATTTAGTGCCTATCTTTCTTGACAATATATCCGGTTGTTCTCACAAATCTAGAGTAACTTGATGGCAAGAAATCTGTCCGTGTGTGAACAAACTTGACATTTCAGTGTTCTTTTACAAGCAATACATATTTTGCCAGAAAACTGTTATAGTATACTTTGGAGATCCTTTACTTTTTTGAGATCTTCCCAGCTTTTCTCTTGGGCTCATAGGGTGTTCTCAGGATGCTGGGTGTCTCTTCCATTACCCTGACCAGCAGGTTATCAATGTAGTCCTCCAGCTCCCGAATATGAGCATCTTTCTTTCTCACCACCTCTTTCTGCTTGATGAGCTCTTGCACAACTTCTTCAAAAGAGAGATTGCTGTAGGCCGCCATATTCATCTGCAGATGTTCAGGCTCCTAAATGTGAGGAAACACACAAGACATATGATTCTTAAATGTTGTTAAATCTCTACTTTTTTATTGCCAATAACATGCTTTAATGCTGCCTTTAGAGCTTACCTGATAAACAGGCTTTTATTAAAAGTGTTGCTCTAAACTAATAAAACTCTAATAAAAATGTATTATTATTAAACGCTCAAGCCTCGGATCTCTCAAGCAGGGCGATTATGTGTTGACATGAGAAGTGTCTCTGTCTGATTTCACAGTGATCTTGAGGAAACGGCAATTTAGAAACATTTGCTCATCTGCTATCAAGTGTTCACATTTGAAACTGCTATCAAATTCACACTTTCTGCTGTCAAGGTGAAAACAAGCACTAAATGCGGTCAGTTAATATAATCTCTTGGAGAGCTTATCCATTTCAGTGGTGTCAAAATATGAGTGGATGACTCTCAATCATGCCTAATTACTGACGCTTAGTTAATTACAATAAAACTGCCACCCAAAATCAACATCAACAAGACACAGACCCGAAATTCATCTAATTACCAAACAATCCAAATAGCTCAAGAAATGAAGTACTTGCACCAAATCTACACTGATAAGGTTTTATGTTTAAAGAAATTAAATTCAAGACCTTAATACTTTTATACTATTATTATAAATATATTAAGTCATTAAATAAGGTTTTAACAGGGACTAAAACCTTTAAACAACATTGGTGTGATTACTTCAATTGTGAATAGTGATTAGGGCTGGGCAACCAGTATGAAAAAAAAAAAAAAAAAAAAATTCACATTTAATACCACAAAAACAATATTTAAGACTTTTTACAGCCTCAAATTTTGAAAATTGAATTTAAGACATCTGAATATTTTGAAGGACCAGCCCTGCGTGATGATATATCTATATAAAACCCAATAAAAGTGTCATCTGTGTTTACATATATAATACTAAATGGAAGATTAATAATAATCTGCATTCATACATTGCACTTGTTAAGAAAATAATACTTGGCAGGAGCAAGCCTCAACACATTTAACCTGATGCTTCAGAGTCTGAACTGCTTCTGGGTTTGAACTTGATCCACCATATCGGACAGCTGTTTATACATGTGACACTTTGATTATGATTATCCTCCTTAGATTACGGTAATGAAAACAAAACATTCCTTCTCTTTTTCCCTGAGGAAACAGCAGAGCAAATTTGACTCCATAAAACTGCCATTCTAGAAACTAAAGCAAAAATACAGTGGCCCTAAAAAGTATTTAAACACGTAAATCATGTGAATGTCATTGCATTAGACAATCAAATGGAGTTTATTTTAAATGAAAATGTATCTGACTGAATCTATTGGGTCACACTTTAGAATAGGGAACATTTATTCACTATTAACTATGACTTTTCCCTTAATAAATTCCTAATTTGCTGCATATTAATAGTTAGTAAGGTAGTTGTTAAGTTAATGTTCAATAAGGCCATGTAGAATAAGGCATTAGTATGTGCTTAATTACTACTAATAAATGGCTAATATTCTAGTAATATGCATGCTAATACGCAGCTAGTTAAGAGACCGAAAAATAAAGTGTTACCATCTATTGTTTAAAAATATGATTTATTGTTCAAAATTTAAGCAAAAGAGTGCTTCTTTGGATGTTTCTGGTAGTGGAGTTTTTTTCTCTAGTCAATATGATGAACTACACCTGTAGTGAACTTGAACGGAACTTACTTCATACATCCACAAAAAATAATCCCAATTTCAAAACACCTTCTAAATTAGTTTGCTGATGCCACTTGCATGCAATAAAAATTCATACATTCTTAGGTGTGCTTGCTGAGTTGAGCGTTTGGTAACGCTGGTCAACAGACAACGCAAGCCAAAACAACTCTCTCTGGCAACATAGAACAGCGAACACTGAATCAAAGGAAGATTTAGAGAAAGAGATGCTGCATGAATAGCAAAACCACCAGGGCACAAGCTAGCGGGGGCAGGAAAAGAGCCCAGGAAATGACCATGAACTGGCAAGCAGCTGATGAGCAGATTTAGGCAATCAGGAGTGTGGGAGAGATAAGACTTCCACTTGGCATTCTTCAGTTGTCTCATTATGGGCACTAATGAGGGCCTTTGCGTTGAAAATCTAAAACTCCAAGTCCTTTGAAATGCCTCGGCCGGCTCTCCCCCCACCCCCCATCCTTTAATTAAGGCCTTAGAGTGCCAGAGACACTATTTCACGGATGCAGTGTTAACATAACCTCAAAAATGGGTGAGGAAAGCCATTTTCAGCAACGCGTCTCCAGTTTCAACATCACTTCAGCGGTTATTCTCACACAGCAGGCAAGCAAACGTCGCGTTACTCCGCGCTGGACATGATGACGATCACAATCAGTATAATTATGACAAAGTGAGAGAGGGCCCCTTTCCACGTTTAACGCTGACCGTGGTTTGACCTATAGTGTAAAATTAGACCAGTGACAAATTGCGTATTATTAATGATTAGATTTCCAATTATTGAGTGAGAGAACATACTGTCCAAGATGGCTCGCTAACGAAATGGAAGCGCACTAATAACATCACACTACTTCAAATTACATGCAGATCAAAGACGATGACCACCCATTTCAGCTGTTAATTAGATAAACGGCCCTCCAAGCAGAGCGCTACAAGTGATACTCAGTCAGAGATCAGCATCAACGACTTCCATGTATAATAGGGCTGCAATAAATGACCAATTAAAACTTTGGGCAAGTTTTGAAAACTTATGAGAAATGTGGTCAAACTGTTTCTGGACAGACTGGACAGTGACAATGTGAAAATACACCCTTTTGTTTATAGCAATGTATAGAAATGGAAAATAGTATTCTTATATTTAATGTGGTCAAATGTAATTTAGCTTTATTACAATAGTGTAAAATATAAAAGACATACAGCGTACACCATTTCTTTGGAATTAACTTACATGCTCTCTTGCACTTTTCATGCCATGCTTCTTTTCAGGAGAGTTTTTGAGTCTCTGTGTGAGGTCCTCAGTACTAGTGGGATTTCTCATGTTGTCACTGCAAGACAGGAAAAAAAAGACAAAACTGTTACTTCAATAAATACATAAAATTCACTTTCATCTTACAGGAAACCCCTTCAATTAACATTCAAATCAATTTAAAATGGGTGAAATCTTGGTCGACAACAACAAGCATTATCATAAAACACATTACATCCTTCAATGCAACTGCTACTTGCCTGCAAAAGTTCGATATAACTTTTGAGTTGACTTTTAGTTATCTGACTGAGGGTCAGGAAATGGTTCAACACCCCCTCACACGCAAACAGCAAGCCTACTTTTCATTTCTCAACAGTTGGTCACTGACCACAACAAAGGCATTAAAGCCAGTTACGGCACTCAGTAAGTGGGCGGTAAGACCAAAACCGTTTATCACATTATGAGCAATTTTATACCACAGTGACGGCATACATATATATTTAAATTTTTTTTTAAATTTGGATGGAAAGTTTTTGAAAGAAGTCTATTATGCTCACCAAGGCTGCATCTATTTAATCAAAAATATAAAAACGCTAATATTGTGAAATATTATCACAATTTAAAATAACTTTTCTATTTCTAAATAAAATTAAAATGCGATGTATTCCTGTAATGGCAAAGCTGAATTTTTAGCAGTCATTACTCCAGTCTTTATAGTCACATGACCCTTCAGAAATCATTCTAATATGCTGATTTGGTTCTCAAGAAACATTTTCTCTTATTAGCTATTGTGAAAACAGTTGTATTGCTTAATATTTTTGTGGAAACTGTTTTCAGGACTCTTTGATGAGTATAATGCTTTAAAACAGCATTTATTTTAAGTAGATCTGTCAAATTTTAGCATTGTTAATGTCTTTACTGTCAATTTTGATCAATTTAATGACCCCTACTGTTATCGTTTCTTTCTGGGAAAAAAAATCTGTATATTATATGCAATGTAATGATGTCTAGTGGAATAAATATATTTATAACATTAAAATTTAGCAACATTTTAATAAAAATAAACACAGCAAGTGAATAAGTTATCTAAACTGACAATGCTAGTCTGTAACACTTTTTTTTTTAAATACTATAGATAGTTTGATGTTGAATTTTCTTTTTAATCATAACAGGAAATTTGGAAATTCAACCGGCTGACACATTTCTTCCACCCATACCACAGCCATCAAACACCACTGCAACCTGCAAGAAAATAAACTGGCTTTATGCATACATGGGCGTACCGTTATGAGTGGTGTTTCAATCTTTTAATGACACAGTATTGTGAATGGACGGGATTCATCAAGGATGCTGGTTATGTATAATGGTGGAAAGATCACACAGATCTTTATGTACTAGAAAAAATTAAGCAGGTTTGTTCAATGTCTTTTTAGCTAACCTACGACCCTTGGAAGACCTGTGATCTAAGATGAGAGAGTAACTGGAGAGGATGAACGGCCTGGTAGGCTACGGACAGATAAATTGTTAATTGAATGGTCTATCTCTCGTTCAGATCTCATTACTGTGGCTTGGTCAGGACCCTGTAGTCTGAATTGGGCCTAATGACATTGATAAGGTCTTCCTAATGACAGACTTTCTCTGATAAACATTAAGTGCTTGACTGTCCTCATCTAACTCTACTGAGAAAAGGGCAGAGGTTGGAAATGACAGGCAAAAGTAATAGAAGGCATGTTCCTCAGCAATTATTGCTGAATGACTAGTGCTATTATATATTACATGATGCATATAAATACAATTAAATTAAATACATTACATATAATACTTAAACATTCAAATTTTTTACATGTGTATTATTACAGCTTAATTTTGTTCTTTATTTTTCCTCATTAAACATTGTTGATAAATGCTAATGGCATTTGACCTCAATTAACTGTAACAAAAGCTTGATTAAAGTAGCTACAATGTATAAAAGGCACCAATAAAATGGCTAAAAACTAGTTATACCTGGATCTGTAGTGTGAGATGAAAGGGTTGGTTTCACTTGAGGTTTCACTGGTAAAGGGGTTTGGAGATCGCAGGTCTCCAGAGCTTCCTGTTCGCGTTCCAGCGGCCGTTTTCTTTCCTTCCTTCTTCCCAGTCACTCTGCCCAGAAGACCGACCTTCTCCTTCTTCTCTCTCTTCTCTGCCCCCCACACCATCCCCTGATCTCCCTCGAAGGGATTGCGGTTGCGTGGGAGAGTGGCGAATTTCTGGGGCATGTTGTCTCCGATGTCGGAAAAGGGGTCACATGGAACGTCGCTGGTTGGGCAACCATATCCATCGCTTTGAGAGTGTCTGTGAGAGGCAGCGCCCCCTGTGGATGAGAAAGATGGAACATTTTCTTTAGCGCTTCTCCACTAGAGGTATTTTTGTAGGCCGAAACCCAGAGACCCGTTAGCATTTTAGCATGTCCGGTTCCATCATCCTGAAGGCAATGGGTTTTTGGTTGCTTGAAATAATGTCTGTGGACAACACAAGCTCAAGAAATTTTCACATTTTATTCTACAAAATAAAATACATCAGTAATGACCCCTAGGCTTTTAGGCACAAAGTGATTAAATGGGACTACAGTGGTTGTTTATCCTCACCTTTCTCCTCAATAGAGTTCATGGAGTCGAGTTTGGGCCTGAAGTGAGTTCCTATCAGATCAGACATGGAGTGTGCAGCAGAAAGTTTCTGCGTCCCAGTGAGCAGCGAGCGTTTTGGCTTGGGTTCAGGTGCAGCCTGAGGATGAGGGTGAGGGTGCGGGTGCTGGTCTGGCAGAGAATCAGTCTCGCTCTGTCCTGAGCGTGGAAGGATGGCGGAAGATGTGTCTGAAAAGGCACCGTCGTGCTTGCGACCCTTCATCTTTTCCTTGAGCTTGGAGAACGGTGATCTGGGTTTGTCTCGCATAGACAAATCAAACATACTGGCGGTCATGTTGTTCCGCATGAACTGGATGCTAACTTGAATCTTGCCTCGCTCTTTCCTCTTCTTACCTGGCCGTGAGTCTAGCGTGTACCAGCTGACAAGAGAGATACAGGAAGTATAAGTATATATTATATAAACTTCAGAAATGCTGGTATAACAGTAAGAAGATAAAATGTCACTTTTATGGATTTTTAAAATGTCACTTTTATTTTTCAATCAACACATCTTTTGTTGTTCACAGAGTTTATTTCCTGTAAAAATCCAAAAGTCAGTGGAAAAATCTGTTTTTGTTGAGGGAATCGAGGTGACGCTAACTTACTGGATTTTTACTGGAAATTTCCAGTTTCCAATTTTCCAGTGAACACAATCTCTGCACAAAGGTCAACTAGTAATCAAGAAACATGAGTAGTCAAGTTTACTAGATTATCTATTTAGATAATGTAAAAAATAAGTAATTTAATAATTTGAGTATAAAAAAAAAAAAAAAAGTTTGAAAAGTTTGTAAATTCAAAGCATATTTAAATTCTGAACACAGAGCTACACATCTTGGGTCGTTATGTCACGAGCGTGGTTGGCCTCGTAGGTGTTATTAAAAACAGCTAGGTTGGTGGTACATGCACCAGTAATTTGCAGATGTTCCAGTGTACTTTCACAGCTTGATAAAAACAAACAGGAGAAAACCGCACACTCTTTCACTTCTCCTTTTCTGTGAAACCCCCCTGGTGGGAAGACTCTCTTTTAGGCTTTGCTCTGTATGTATAATTCATACAAAAACGACATGGGGGCAATGTGTTTGTCTGGCCAGAAACCCAATTTCACTTCACACAAATCCACAGCATAGTCCATTTAGTCCATTTGAAAGCCTTCCCCCTTCCTGAGAACGCATATTATAGTAGGGATAAACATAATTCCCTGGTAACTGCAAAGGTTTGGGCCACATAAAGAATGTGAAGTAATACGCCCCCATCTAGACCATTCCCCGGCTCCTGTTTATTTAACCTCTTACTCTTTTTTTTCTGCTGGAAGTAATGTGATTGATGCTGTAACTGTGTGAAAAGGAGGTGACATTTGCACAAATCTGGCCTTTGTTCATTGATGCTCATACCGGTATTTGGAGATTATGAAATGGACAATATTTCAGCAGAGGCACATGAATCTCAAGAGTGGCTGAATATTGATGCTCCTGCAATTCAAGACACTTGGAACAGGATCATTAATTTAGAAATGGTGGTCGTGAACACTTAGGTATAGATATAATACTAGACAGAGACTTTTATTCAATAGAGGACCAATGTGTTCAGTGAGCGGATACCATATGCCATTTTACACCAGCATAATTAAATATATATAATTACAGATATTTTTTTTTATTGATGTCAGTCAACATTAGCCAGAACTGCATTTTTATTGTGCAGGGGATTCATAAAAAACCCCAATACAAATTACTAAAACTTTAAAATTAAGATGAAAATAGAAAATTATTAGTGAAAACTATAATAAACAATAACAGTATTATTATTGTTTGAATTATTATTATACTTATTTTTATTTACTTAATATTATTTTAAATGATTATATATGCTAAGATGGAAAATAATTATTGGCTTATCTGTGTGTATATAAATGACAAAGAAAGATCTTGAATCTTAAAATGTTAAACTTGCGATGATATCCATTAAAACTACTTTATTAACACCTGATAAACTGAGTAGAATGTGATTCATTATTTTTGTAAAAACATCATTCGAGCCATTTCTTGACCTCAGCACTAATTAAAAAGACACTCTGTACACTCACAAAGCAGCCCTCTAGAAACGCAGCTCAACACTTCCGACCTAGACACAGTTCCTTTATGCAAACACTACTGTAAACACTCCTTCAGTATCGGAACACGCTTCCCTCTGGGGTCGTCACAGGCTGCCATCTTGCTGAGTGCTCTTCTTCCATCATGGCACAGCTAGTGAATGGTGATTATGTTTCTTTCCAAGACCATCCACACACTGGGGAGCTTGTAGATCCGAGGGAAGAGGGTTTACCTGGTCTCAGGCCCAGTGAGGGAGCTCTGATCTGGGCATGTGGAGCGCCAGCCAGCCCCTGTTCTTCACATGGGAGTCAAGGCCAAGATAAATCTTCCTCTGCCTGGAACCACAATACTCCCACTCTGCGAGGGCCGCTGGGAACCACCGTACAATCAACAAACACAGGTGTGCGATAATTAGGGCCTGTCGACTCCAATGTCGAAACGGACTCTTGTACCCTTGCGTCAGTTAGAGGAAACCCTTGCATGAACAGAGTCAATGGGGACCGCTAACCCTGAGAGTCTTTTCAGGGGATGCGAGGTTGGAAGAGTGATTTGTGTCACGAGTGTCAACAGTGATGTTAGCAATCGGTTACAGTGCATAACTTCCTCCCAAGGGTGTGATATCATAAGGTTGCTGAATAAATAATGCTTGCACTGATTGTGACATATTGCCAGTGATTAGAAGCTTGGAGGAAAAGGAAGCATCGATAATAATATTCTAGCAAACACCAATAAACCGATAATTATGCACAATGAAATAGACTATACATCTAATATCAGCCTTTAACTGGTATTGTACTGATTGTGCATTACAGGGGTGGATCTTCGGTGTAAAACTTACTTACATATAAATAAAAGGCATATTGCAGTATACTTAAAAACAACATTTTTGTAATTGATTTCTGTCATCTACCACATTAATTAACGGCAGGTTTACAAGACATTGGTACTGCCCTTTTTACCACAACCAGCCATACTTGTTTCTCTCATAATATTCAAATACTCATGCTAGTCTCTACATGTCCAAAAAAGTGAAATCAGGAATTATTGTCTCTCTTGTGAAGTAGTCTTGACACTAGTTTTTAGTTACAGAAAGTAGTCTCTGTCACATCTGACAACAACATTAGAGGAAGTCAGAAGACTTCCTCTAAGGAAACACACCTGTTAGTCACCAGGGCCTGACAAACAGAGAGGAAAATATAATAGCGCGCATGATAATCATCCTCACTAGACCTGTTCATCTACCACAGGGTTGTGACTCAAACTGCATGGAGTCAAAAGGCCTTTATCTGAGTTTCATACCAGAACAAACTGGCCTGCATGAGATGGCTGCCCTTCTATAGTAATGCACAGCAATGGCATGTCCATAGACATTGAATACTGGCAGGTGACAGGTTTTAAAAACAAAGACAGGATTACTTCAAAAGAAACTGCATCACTAATTGTTACAGAAGTTAAAAATAGCCCAGGTCGTTCAAAACCTTCCATCATGTTATACCTATGACCGACTTGGCATTAAAATGCTGACGAGCATTAAACACAGGGGTCTATGTAGGATGATATGTCAGAGCGAGACTTTGTGGTCTGCTCTTAAATAAACAAAAATTCTAGTTAAAAAGAAAAGAAGGAGAGAGAAGAAAGGCCTGTGAATTTAAAGAATCTTAAGGACTGCATAAATACAATTTAAACAAAATTTCTTAACTGTAACACCAAAAGAGAAGAAGACATTTGGTGTTGGGTTCCTCTTTTAACTTGCACTTCTGCATATTTGAAAGAATGCTACATTCGTATAGATCTACACAACTTTTGATAGATCTTTAAAAGATCAGGCATCAAAAATGAATGAAATATTTAACTCACTTACTCAGTTTTCCTCCGTTCCTTGTTGTCAAATATCTCATTTAAGTTGATGATTTTTTGGCCCAGGAATTTATCCAATCCAACCAGGGACCTGTGCATGACTGTGAGGCACAGCTCATACACCTCTGGATTGCTCTCCATCAGCAGCCCTGGCAGTTCAAATGAAGCCTCTTCCCTCCACACCGGGCTGAGGGTCTTCTCCGCCACTGAGGTGGAGTACTTTTCTTTGCCCAGCTGTATGATGGTGTAGGCATCGTTGGTGCCATTCTTGCCCTTCGCTTGCAGGTCTGTGGCTTGAAGAACAGTGGCTTGGACGTGAGTTGGAAACCACTTCTGTGACTGTTCGCCCAATGACATGATTATGTATTTTGGTGTGTAAACTGATAAATGTATTAGTTCAATTTGACCTTGGCATTTTGTTTAGCTTCTAATCGCAAGAAATGAGCAACCAAAAGTAGATTTAAATCGAAAGTTATGTTTAACAGAATAGGAAGAACATATTTGTCATTACAAAAGCCACATCTATTAACAGAACAGGTAATGATGTCGTTACACTCTGCAAACACCCAACACATTCACCCCGCTCCAATTCAGGTCACCTAAACCAAAGAAGAAAAAAACAGTCTCAGAAAAATAATATTAAAACTTAAATTCATATTACAAATGACACAGAAACAACAATTGCAACCTACAAATGATTGAAAACTTATTCACATACAGTATGTATTTGTTGAAAATTAAAGTAGTTCAACAAAAATAATAAACTGCATAAATTCATGTCAAGTACATATATTTCTGTTGTTACAACCTACACTACTGGGATGGACTGTAACTTAATTTAAAAACATGTTATTACATATCCATGAATTTATTGTGGTAATCAAATTGTCCACAATATAACTATCCAGTAACCATAATTTAATTTTAAAATGTTTAAATAAAAATGGTAAACATATAAAAACGCTGTCATTCAGAAAACAAAAGAAAATTAACTATGTAGCTTATACAACGTCGTACTAATATTATTTTTTATTTATGAAAAAGTGCGAGGCTTATACTGTATAGAAGCTGGTGATTTAAATAAATACAAGTTTTATCATTAGACATTAAATTTATAATCGAGACATAAAATTTTAATATTACGATTATATTGTTGTTGTTGTTGTTAATAAGGATTATTGTTATTTATCTCATTTATTTTATTTTGTTCTGTAAAGCTTTTATATTTCAAAACACCGAGATTTACAATTTTTACTTTCACCTCAGGAGGGTGGTCATGGGTTAAACTCAAACAGTATTTAAAGAAAAAACACTAAGCGGTCTTCCCTTATTTAATTCAATTAGAAGCACCACTGCTGGCTTTATTACCCACAGTTACTGCTGCTGTCAAACAGTCATACAGCACAAGCCTCTGATATTTACCTCTGAAGCATCTTTCTCGAACAAGCTAGCGTCGCCACTGCATGTGGGATAACCGCTTATGCCAATCGGTATCTGTGGTAGATGAAAGTGAATTGTTGCTGTAAGCGACACTAATTCATCTTAAACAAATGTGTGGTATTCCACATCAGCCCTGCACTCGACTTCCTAGTTCCTCATTTCCGCCGATGTGGTCACGGGTCGAAGTGCAAACTCCTCCTCTGTTGCTGTGGAAACACAGGATTTGATCGGCGCGCGCCTGGCGCTGTTCCTGGGATTCGAATGACTGTGAGGCTTATGAGAGTCTGAGCAGTTCGTTTCCCTTTTGTTGTTAGTTTTGTCGAGAAAAAGAAACAGGAAAGTAATAAACAGCTTGTTTGTAAAACATTGTAATGCTATTTAGAATAATAAAAATGGGTCAAATGAAACATAACAATTCATTATTAAACACTAGTAACCTTACATGATACATTTTTTTAGATAACTTGGATAAATGTTTCATATAAATGACCTATATATAAAATCATGTAGTACCTAATCAGTAGTATTAGTTTTTATTTTTATTAGCAGGTCACTCATCAGTAAAAGCAATGGGGGGGAAAAAATAAAGAAAGAAAAAAGGTGTATTAAATATGTC